>JBBPBS010000549.1:3739860-3861934 GCA_037974835.1 Cicer judaicum | reverse complement strand
GGGGGGGGGGGTTAAAATTCTTGGAGCAGTGTTTTTGTAGAGGTCTGCCGAGAATACCCCAAGGGTATGAGCTATGTCTGATTGGCCTCATAGCCCCAATGTATTTTGATGTTTGAATACTTTGAATTTTTTTTTCAAAAACTATTTCGTTGCTTGTAAATATTGGTTGACTTTGTCGTTATCTTATGACTTAAATATTTATCCAAAAGTATTTCTTTGTTTGTTTCTTTGTTTTAAAAAAAATACACTCGCGCTGTTAAAAATCGGGGTGTTACAACAAAACTGTCTTGAAAATTTCATTTTTACCCTAGGTTCGCTGCACGTTAATACTCATCAACTACTCTTGAATTTCCTTGACATCATTAGTATCTAAAATTTTGTTATAAGAGTCAGTTTTTTCCACCATCCACATCAAACCAAAACTAAACGTATAGGAAAATAACACAAAACATATAAAAGTAAAAAGTTTGAAAGAAAAATGCATAAACCGATAAATTATATATCAAAATCATATGCATATTACATGCTTCTAAAACTATATGTCCGGATATAAACATGTCACTAAGGCAACTTCCACACAAAAAGATCACTCATACCAATGGGAAAACGAACATGTCACTAAGACAATTTCCGCGAAGATACATATACCATGACATGATGATATATTATCAAACAGATATATTCCTATACAGTCCACTAAGAATCATGTCGTATGCATTCAAATCACTTTATAAAATCATCATCTTATTCACATATACTAAGTTCACATGTCACACATCCTTATCATGAGTATCACATATTCATATACAAATAATAATGAAAATTATACCTTTAACCACATAAACACAAAAATCGAAACTTGATATCATATTTGTTTCTACTTATTATTATTGTGGACTTTAGGGAAAATATAGAGTGAAGATTATTGGATAGATAGTGTTGGTCCTGAATAAGGAAGGAAGAGAGAAAATATTATTATTATTTATTTATTTATTTTTTGTTAACCTTCATCATAAAAAAAATCACAAACTCTTAGCCTAAATTTCTACTCAGTTAGATGGATTGGGTGACACCAACCCACAACCCGTAGCCCAAATTCTTCTTGCTAACAACTTTATCAACTAAAATATGTTGAACAAGACAAATATATATCGCACCTAATTTAATATGGGAAAAAAATATATTTATAGGTCCTAATTATTTTAAATAACAAGTAAGGATGATACAATACACACCCCCGTTAAAATTAGTTTCATCCTTGTAACTAGTCAGACATGAAAAGGTTAGGGTGGAGCTCTCTCATTTTTTCCTCTAATTTCCGAGTTGCATCTCCAGTCATTTGGTCCCAAATCACCTTGACCAAGGCGATCTATTTGCCTCGTAGGTGCATATTAGTTCTATTCGCAATACTCAGTGGTGGAACTGCAAAAGAAAAGTTCTCATTCAATTGAATATCATCCGGCATGATAATAAGGAATGATCAACCATGAACTTCATCAGTTATGACACATGGAACATGTTGTGCAGTTTGGCAAGACTCAATGGCAAGACTCACATAGCTATTGTTATAGGTGAACTCAATGAGAGGCAACATATTACCCCAACTTTCTCGATCATCCAGCACACACGCTCTCAATAAATCCTCCAAGGTTTGAATAGTTTTTTCTGTTTGTCCATTGGTTTGAGGGTGATAGGCCGAACTCAATCTCAAGTTGGTACCCAACGTCTCATGTAATGCTCCCCACAAATGAGAAATGAACTTTGGATCCCTATCTGACACAATGTTAGAGGGTACCCTTTGTAATATGATAATCTCAACAATGTAGATCTCTGCAAGCTTAGTCACATCATAAGTAGTCCTCACGGGTATGAAATGGACAGATTTGGTCAACCTGTTGATAATCACCCAAATGAAGTCAAACTTTTGTTGAGTCTTAGGCAATGCTACCCAAAATCCATGGATATATTATCTCATTTCCATATTGGTATATCTAATGGCCTTATTAGTCCCCCTAGTTTTTGAAGCTCTACCTTAGCTTTTTGAGAAGTCAAACATGAAGCTACATATTTTGCTACTTGTTACTTCATTCTCGACCACAAAAACTTCAACTTAAGATCTTTATACATTTTGGTGGTACCTAGGCGAATACTCAACTTGCTTTTGTGGGCCTCATCCAAGATATTCCTCCTCAATTTTGTATTGTCGGGTATACAAACACGTTCATAACATCTCAAAATATCGCTTGGGCCCACCTTGAACTTCAGGTGTCTTGCCGATCTCGATCAACTTCATTTTCTCTTGAGTCGAGATGTCTGTAAGTTGGAGAACTTTAATCTCATTCATCAATTCAACATCTATAATGACCATTCCACAGTGCAATTTCCTAAATGGAGAATCCAAATTATGATCCAAGTCACGAAACTTCTCCAACAACTTCAACTCCTTCATTGTTACAAACGAGAGATGAACTCGCTACTTGCTTAGGGCATCAGCCACCACGTTTGCTTTCCTTGGATGGTAATCGAACGTGAACTCATATTCTTTAATGAAATCCATCCATCTCCTCTACCTAATGTTAAGTTCCTTTTGATCAAATAAGTTTTTTAAACTTTTAGGGTCACTAAATACATCAAAACTACACCCATATAAATAATGTCTCCAAATTTTAAATGCAAAGACAATTGCAGCTAACTCCAAGTCATGATGGAGATAATTATTTTCATCCACCCTGAATTGCATTAAGGCATAGGCCACTACTTGTTTGTTCTGCATTAGAACACAACCCAAACCCTGATAGGAAGCATCCCATTAAACTTCGTAAGGTTTTTCTGGTTGTGGCAACACTAACATTGAAGAAATAGTTAGCTTTTCTTTCATCAGTTGGAAACATTTCTCACACACCTCAGTCCAAGCATAAATTTGGTTTTTCTTTGTTATGTGTGTCAATGGAGCATCAATCTTGGCAAATCCCTTAATAAATCTCCTATAGTACCCGACCAAACCCAGAAAACTTCTTATCTTTGTGAGTGTTTGTGGCTGTTTCCATGCCATCATGACTTCTACCTTGGATGGATCGACAACAATCCCTTCCTTAGAAATTACATGTCCCAAGAACTTCACTTCTTCCAACCAAAATTCACATTTTCCTAGATTGACATATAGTGGTT
The DNA here is from genome assembly GCA_037974835.1 of Cicer judaicum. Classification (NCBI taxonomy): domain Eukaryota; kingdom Viridiplantae; phylum Streptophyta; class Magnoliopsida; order Fabales; family Fabaceae; genus Cicer; species Cicer judaicum. The sequence goes on along the minus strand of JBBPBS010000549.1, from coordinate 3,858,766 downwards.
ACTCCTTCAGTATTTGTCGAACTTCATGCAGATGTTCCTCATGTTCCTCTCAACTCTTGGAATAGATCAAAATGTCATCAATAAAGATCACCACAAACTTGTCTAAGAAACGAATGGAAGATACAATTCATATAATCCATGAAGATAGCTGGCGTAATGGTCACTCCAAAGGGCATCACCAAGTACTCATAGTGCTTATATCGCATTCTAATGGTTATCTTGGATATATCATCTTCTTTCACTCAAATTTTCTGGTATCTCGACTTTAGATCAATCTTAGAAAATACTTCTGCCCCTATGAGTTGGTCCATTAAGTCATCAATGAGGGGTAAGGGGTATATGTTTTTTTATTGTGACTTTGTTGAGTTGTCGGTAATCAACACACAGTCTCAACTTTTCATCCTTCTTCTTGACCAATAATACAGAGGCTACCCATGGTGACACACTAGGCCAATGAATTTTTTAGACAAAAGGTCTTCCAGTTGGTTCTTTAGTTCTGATACCTATATGGGGCCATTCTGTAAGGAGCCATAAAAATGGGTCCAGTACTTGGAATACCATTAATAAAAAACTCGACATCATGAAGTGGGGGGAGTCCTTGTATGTATGTTAGGAAGAATTCAGAGAAATGCCTGACCACTGGGATATCATCGACATCAACCTCTAGATTCATTCTAATTGAGTTAAGAAATACATATTTTTGGACTCCTCCCATCAAAGAATACTTCAATCTATTGGTTGAGATAAACTTCGAAATATCGAGATCAGAAAATATCACGTTCCGTCGAGCACAAACTAATAGGATGTAGTTGTTAGACAACCAATCCATTCCCAAAAATACTACTAGATGTTTTAGAGGAATACAAATTAAGTCGGTCTTAAAGTTCATTTTAAACACAATCAACGGGCATTGCAAGCACGCCGAATTACATTTTACTAGTTCGATAGAGGGTAGGATAACTACTAAATCAAACGCTAAGGTAGTGAAATCTAGTTTGAGTGAATCCATCCAATCCAATGAAATGAACGAATGTCTTGCACCAGAATCAGATATCACATAAAGCATTATCCCAACAATTTAACACTCACCTTGAATAAGTTTTGAGGAAAATGGTGATTCATCTCCACTAATATGATAAACACATCCTCAAGCAGTATGACGTGCAACATCCTTCTTGTTGACAATATCCTTATTATTGGAAATATCCTTCTCTCGATAATCTTTTGCAAGATGGCCTGATTGTTGACAAGCATAACATATCATGGTTTTTCTTAGACACTCAGTTATCTTATGTCCATCATGTCCATAGTGAAATCATCGAATGGTACATGTTTGGTATTGCCCCAAATATTGAGGCCTTCGATCGCCACTGTTTTGGAGTCTCGATTGTTCTCTAGCAATCCCTTGTAGGCGAGCATACGACTTTTGATGTTGGAGTTGTCTACCTTTATTTTGTTGTTCACCATTTCCTTGAGGTCTCTTGGTCCACCAATAGCACCTCAGTTCAGGCGGCTCTATTTCATGATCTCCATCGTTTTGTAGTTCTCCACCAGCACCTAATACTAACGTATCTCTAGTGGTCCCACAAACACCTTAATCTCATACCTGAGCCAATTTTCAAACCTCTCACACATGTACTCTTCATCCATTTGGTTACAAAAGTAGTTAAAATGTTTTGCTAGGGACTCAAACTTTGCTGCATACGCGGACACTATGAGGCTTCCCTAATATAGTTTCAGAAATTGGGCCTCCCTCTCAGCCTTGGCACTCTTTGAAAAATATTTGTCCAAGAACTTGCTTGAAAACTTCCCAGGTCACGTCTTTGTTGTTTCCTTCCATCATTTGTCTCGCTCCTAACCATTAGTGTTCAACTTCATCAACCAACAAATAAGCGACATTCTCTACCTTTGTGTCATCTGGGAAATGGAAGATCTCAAAGATCTTGACGATCACTTACAGCCAGAGATCAGCCTTGTCAAGGTCATGTTCCCCTTTAAATTTTGGCGGGTCTTGTCTATAGAGTTCAGTCAGTCCTCTTGTTGCAATAATTGCATCCTCCCTTTGGTCCCTTTGTGCATTGCGTTGAGCTTGGACTGCATGTTGTTGAGCTTGGAATGCAGCTTGTTGATCCTGAACTACAACTTACTGAGCCTGAATTGCAACTTGTTGGGTCATTGTAGTTGTCATTGCATTCATGGCTTGGATTGCTTCAGTCATGTCATTCCCTCCTTGGGGGACTTGTCCATTTGCACGACGAGCCATACTTCCTACAAATTTTCTAATTAGGATAATACTATGATCTAATTGTAATCGTATGGTTGTAAGGAAATATTTAATTCACGACTATACGATAAGTTCAGGTCACACCTCAAGTCTTGTATTAGAGGGGATCATAGGAAATAGAGGTGGGTCAACGGACCACTTAATAACCAAATATTTCTCTATTCATAATCCCGCTAATACAACGTTTTACGGTATTACCCTTCTCTTCTATTTTGGGGATTCCAAATTTTTTTATTGGTTAGAGGTTTAAAACATTTTCTTTATTAGAAAAATTTAGATCATAAAAAAAAAATTAAGTAATTAAGGAATATTCATATTCATTTTCAATTCAATTGCCATAATTAATAATATCATTAAATCACGAGTAGTAAATTATAAAAAATTTCAAATTCAAATCATGTGTAGTAAATCAACGACATCATAACATCAAAAACAATTATTGCATTGAATAAAATTAAATTGATGTCATTTCAAATCATAATACAATAAATTCATAATTCATGCCATCATAATTAGTTATTGCATTGAATCAAATTAAAATGATTTCAAATCTAGGGTCAAGAATACAAGGGATATCATAATTGTAATTAATTGAAATAAACTTTTTGTTTTGAGAACAAAAAAAAAATCAATTAGCATTAAAATAACTCAAATAATCAATGCACAATGTTAATTTTCCCTTTATAAATATATATATAACAAAATTAATAATGAATCATAGAATAAAGATATAACAAAGTCAAACATCACACATAAATCAAGGCATACATCAAACATAATCATCTCAACCCAAAATTTCTGACGATTATTGCTCTGATACCAAATGTAACGCCATTGAATATTTTGATCCAAAGCGTTACTTAATTATACTTATCGCTTAAAATAATTTAGGATAATTTTCTTTTAAAAGTAATAATACCAACATTTATTTATTTAAATAATTAGTAACAATCACATTTATTTAATAGTATTAAGAATATATGTATTCAAAGCTAAAACAAAAATAAAAAAAACAATTATTCAAAGCTAAAACAACTATTGCGGGAATTCTATTATTACAAAATTGTCTTGTAAAACTCATTTTTACCCCACATTCGCCGCTTGTTAATACTAGTCAACTACTCTTGATTTTCCTTGACATCATTAGTACCTAAAATGTTGTTGTAAAGGTCCGTCTTTTCCACCATCCACATCAAACCAAAGCTAAGCATATAGGAGAATAACACAAAATATATAAAAGTAAAAACTTCTAAGCATATAGAAAAATCATATGTATAATGCATGATCCTAAAACTTTATGATCCGGATATAAGCCTCTCACTAGAGAACCTTCCACACAAAAAGATCACCTATACCAATGGTGAAAACAAATCTTCCACTAAGACGATTTCCACGAAGATACAAGATACATAGGTCATGACATGATGATATATTATCAAATAGATATATTCTCACACAACCCACCAAGAATCATGTCATATTCATTCAAATCACTTTTTTAAAATCATCATCTTATTCACATATCACTAAGATCATATGCCACATATCCTTATCATGAGTAGCACATATTCATATACAAATAATCATGAAAATTATAACTTTTACCACATACACACAAAAATCGAAACTTGATATCCAATACACCATAAAGTTTAACACTTTAACATATACAACAAGAAAACTCAACTCCAACACATATACATCATCGAGGTTAAATCTTTATCACATATAAAATACAAATTCAACCTTTATTTCATATTCATCATAAAAATATAAACTTTATTACATATAACCTAAAAATTCATACCTTCATATTCGTCGTAGAAATTAAAATTTTATCATATATAATATTAAAACCTATATTTTACTATATATTCATCATGAAAATTAAAACTTTATCACATATAACAAAAAAAAAGTTCATACTTTACTTCTTAATAATCGTATATTATATATTGAACTTAATGCAAATGATTGGGTTCATTATTTTATTTCATTAGTCTATATTTATTCCTTTCAAAGAGGAAACAATCACAATTATTAATTTTATGTCATCCAACCAACGATCTAACTATAATTTATGTGGGGGGAAAGCACTTACCTTGGTTGTTTTTCTTCCTAGTACAAATCTCTAAGTCCCGCGGAGTTGTTCACAAAGAAAAAAAAGATCAAATCTTTTGATGATCGAAGAAGAGGAGGTGATGGTGATGGTGGCAAAGATTTTGGTATTTCTTTCTATTTACATAATCTTTTTTGTAAAGGGTTTGTGACGGTGGCTAGAGTTTTAGTATTCCTTTCTACTTATTATTACTGAATGTAGAAATATAGTGGACTTTAGGGAAAATTTAAAGTGAAGATTATAGAGTAGATAGCGTTGGGTTGGGTAACACCTAGCCACAACCCATAACCCAAATTCTTAGTCCAAATTTCTACGCATATAGATAGGTTGAGTGACACCAAACCGCAATCCTTAACCCAAAATCTTCTAGTATTAGAAAAAAAAAATACATCTACTAAATAATTCTTACTAACAACTTTATCAACTACAATAAATCGAACAAGAAAAATAATTACTACACCTAATTTAATATTGAAAAAAAATATATTTATAGATCTAATTATTTTAAATAATAATTTGAGAGGATGTTACGATTCATATTGTAGTTCGGATCAGGTTATAGAAAGACAGTCAACAAAAATATGGCATTTAATGCTCGCCCCAATTAGAATAGTTTTTAAATAGGGTCGGGTCATGTTGGCCTACTATAATATCTCAGTAGTACAATAAAACTTGTAGCACGTAGTAAATAGGCTTTTTGTTTTAAATTTTGTAAGGGATTTGATTTTATTCAAGATAGAATCAATTTCATATCTAAAATGATTTTTATGTTACAATTAAATTTTTGTTGAAAGTTAAAAGAAAAATTTACGTTTTGGACAATTGGATAAATTTTATTGACTTTCAGATTTCGAAATGGACTCTAATTTCAATAAATCTGGAAATGAACTTTAATAGTGTACCTTGTCAACTTTTGCACTTTCATTCTCATAGCTCATGGTATGATTTTGTTCAATAGAAACAGTCATACGGTTACATCCAAGCTTTCCAATTTCTGCAAAAAATCAAGTGCACACTTTCTTTTAGAAATAAAAATGCTATTCTTTTAGTAGGTCAGCTCAATTCCCACGAAATACTTAAGACATTCAAGGTCCTCCGTCACAAACTCTATTGCTAATTTATCTTTGAGCAATTAACTCATAATCAAATCATCTCTTGTAATAATAAGGTCATCAACACAAACATGAAGTACAATTAGTTTTCCTTTGTGTGAATGTTTGAAGAATAATGTGTGATCTCACTGATGTAGCTAAATATCACTAGAAGAGGGGTTGAATAGGGATTTTGGCGTTAAAAATAATTTTCAGATATTTTGAAAACTATCCTCTTGCAGAGGATGGCAAGCCCGAGGATGGGTTTTTCAAAACCTTCAGATTTGAGCTGAGCTAAAAAGTGATAGAGAAATATGAGATTGACACACACAGTTTTTATACTGGTTCACCCAATGATGGCTACGTCCAGTCCTCACACTCTTGTGAGATTTCACTAATGTTCAAACAGATCAACCTCTCACAGAGGATGATTACAACTTGTGTATTCTTAAGCTTCACCAAGCTTACAATCAGATTTCAAATATTTCCAAGTGTATCTCACGTGGAAATTACAATATGATATGAGAGTGATTGATTCTAAGTACTTTATCAAAAGATTAACAAATATCTAATGTAGGAATTTAGAAAGTATGAAGAGAGTATAGACGTTGCTTCTTGAAAGCTTTAAGATCCTTGATCTTTTTAATGCAATGTAGCTGTGTATTCCATACTGAAGAGCTTGCTGCCTTTTATAAAAGTCTTATGATGTTCATTTCATACGCCAAGTTTTTTATGACTGTTGGAAAATCCATTTAGAAATGCCATGGTTTTTCCTTATAATTACGAAACTGCCATGCACTTGTCCTTGGACAGAAGCAGACCATCCTCAAGTATAAGGTTGCAGATTTTCTGGGTACTTGGGGCATGTGCTATCCTTTTCTCTTTCCTTTCTTTAAGGCTTGTAAGACCATGTGATGTTATTTTCATTCTCCTTTCTTCAAGGCTTTGTAAAGGCTTCACGTGAGAAGTCATTTTCTCTTTCTTGTTCTTAAGTAATGTGAGCTTGCCATGGACCACATATTTATTTTTCCATTTTGAGATAAAGTTTGTCTCCGAATCTGGAGAATCAAATAAAGGAACAGTAGAAGCTATTTGGGATGATGATGAATGGGATTTTTTGGAAGTAGGATTAAACTGTTCAGTTGATTTAGTTTTTGACCTTTTTGGAATGGAAGGTTTGGAAGATGATTTAGGGATAAATGCATTAGCTGTTTTTTCTTTTGAATCATCCGAGTCGACCACATAAACAGTGAAGTCTTGAGGAACCCTTTTCTTTTAAGAGACAACCCAAACAAAATTCTGGAGGATCTTCTAATAGAAGCAGAAGCAGTGGGTTTTGAGGAGGAGAGGTTTTTGGATTTTTGAGAAGGAGGTTGAGGAGGTACCTGAGGAGGAGAGGCAACAATGTGACTTATTCCTTGGCCAGCGGATTCAGAGCTTGAATAATTTTGTGAATTTGTTTTAGGATCAAAAGATGATATTTTTCGCTTGGCTGTATGTTTAATGTGAGCCATTTTTGGCCAAGAGGATGAATTTTTTTTTTTTGAACGGGATGGTTTGAGAAAACTGAAAAAGGAGTCTAAAGTTTGTGGTGAAGAAAGAGAAAGGAAACTAATGATTTGAGAGAGAGAAAGAAGGTTGATCACATGGGAGAGAGAGAGAAGGAAATAAAAAGGAGAGAGAACGTAATAAAAGCGAGAGAGAGAAAAATTAAAAACGTGAGAAAGAGAAGAAGAAAGGTACCGTTGAGGTGTGTGGGTTGCGTGAAACATGATGAACTGCACTTAATGTAGCCTGCACATTTAATGTGAAATGGGAAGTATGCAAAGCGTGCCATCCATTTGACCAATGGAAAATAAGGAGCATACACATGCCTTGACTAACTTGTCAAGAGAGGCTTTCACCAAAACGTATATTGTGTCTTTTGTTGGTTTTCTTGTGCTTTGATTTTTAGACTTATTTGAGGGATGGGATTTGATATTATCTTAAGATTATTTTGACAAAAATAAAAATAAAACTAAAATTAAAAATAAAAATACACATAAAAATAGAGAAAAACATAATTAAAATATTTAAATAAGTTTGGAAAAATTTATGATGGAGAGTTCTTCTAAGATGTAGTTGAACCGATCCTCCTGGAGAGGTTTGGTAAAAATATCAGCCAATTGATTTTCAGTTTCAATGAAAATTAATTCTATATCCCCTTTTTGAACATGATCTCTTATAAAATGATGTTTAACTTCAATATGCTTAGATCTTGAATGTTGAATGGGATTTTTAGAGAGATTAATGGCACTTGTATTATCACAAAGGATGAGAATTTTTGCGTACCTTAAAGAGTAATCCTCTAGTTGATTCTTTATCCACAGTAGTTGTGAGCATCATTGAGCAGTTGATACATATTCATCCTCTATAGTTGAAAGAGCAATGGTACTTTGTTTTTTGAATGACCAACTTATTTGAGATTTACCCAGAAGTTGGCAAGCTCCACTTGTACTCTTCCTTTCAACTTTATCTTCCGCATAGTCGACATCACAATAAGCTGTGAGGTCAAGATTTGAACATTTTTTGTACCAATTTCCCAGATTGATCGTGCCCACAAGATATCTAAAAATCCTTTTTACTACTCTAAGATGAGATTCTTTAGGAGAGGATTGAATTCTTGCACAAAGACTGACTGCAAAAACTATGTCCGATCTACTGGCTGTTAAATACAACAAGGATCCAATTATCCCTCTATACTCTTTTTCAGATATTGGAGTTCCTTCATCATCTTGGTGGAGTATGGAAGATGGATGCATTGGAGTTCCCATACTCTTGGAAGATGTATTTGTTAAGTAAAGCTTTGATGTATTTTTCTTGAGATATAAAAATGCCATCCTCTCATTGTTTGATTTGCAAACCAAGGAAGAATTTTAATTCTCTCATCATGCTCATCTCAAAATCACTTAGCATGAGGTAGGAGAAATCTTTACACATCTTTTCATTTGTGGATCCAAAGATTATGTCATCTACATATATTTGAACAATCAATAAATTTTTCTCAAGAGTCTTCTTGAAAAAGATTAGTATCAATTTGACCTCTAATGAATCCATTTTCTTTTAGAAAGGAACTTAACCTCTCATACCAAGCTCGAGGAGCTTGCTTTAAACCATAAAGAGCTTTTGAGAGTTTGAACACATGGTTCGGCCTCTTCTCATCCTCAAACACAAGAGGTTGACGAACATACACTTCTTCAATTAAGAACCCATTCAAAAAGGCACTTTTGACATCCATTTGAAATAGTTTTATGCCTTTACGAGTAGCATAAGCTAAGAGGATTCTTATTGCTTCAAGTCTTGCTACGGGTGCAAATGTTTCATCATAATCAATTACTTCGTGTGGATTGTACCCTTGTGCCACTAATCTTGCTTTATTTCTAACAGCCTCTCCATTTTCATTTAGTTTATTTCTAAATATCCATTTAGTTCCAATTATGGATTTGTCCAAAGGATGGGGTACAAGATTCCATACCTTGTTTCCTTAAAACTGTGAGAGTTATTCCATCGTAGCTTCAACCATGATTTGTCACCAATAGCTTGATCAATCATTTTGGGTTCAACTTGTGATATCATGGCCATGTTGGTAGTATTTTCCATTAGAGAATTTATGGTTCTAACACCATCTTCAGTATTCCCAATAATTAGATCTGGAGGATGATGTGTGACTGTTTTCCATCCTCTTAGAGGGTGCTAAGAGGTTGGTTCAAACTCATCCTCTTTGTGAGGACCGGGTACTCGAAAGGATGAAAGTTCATCTTCTTCATTTTTAACCATTTTTTCTAAACAGAAATCATCAAACTCATAAAAAATAACATGCATAGATTCCTCCACAGTTTGAGTCCTAAAGATTATATACTCTATAACCTTTTAATGTTGTGGAGTATCCTAGAAAAATACCTTTATCAGATTTTGGATCAAACTTTCCCAAATTTTCTTTATTATTTAGAATGAAGCAATAACACCCAAATATGTGAAATTAAGAAATATTTGGTTTTCTCCCTTTCCATAATTTGTATTGACTTTTGTTTGAAATTTTTCTAATGGATGCACGATTAGAAACATAACAAGCAGTGTTGATGGCTCCGGCCCAAAAGTATTTTTCAATGTTTGCTTCATTTAAAATAGTTCTAGTCATTTCTTGTAAAATTTTGTTTTTCCTTTCAACAACCCCATTTTGTTGGGGAGTTCTTGGGCAAGAAAAGTTGTGAGAAATACCATTTTCTTCACAAAGATTTTTAAAAGATTCATTTTTAAATTCACCTCCATGGTCACTTCTCACCAAAACAACTTTTGATCCCTTTTCATTTTGAATCTTTTTGGAAAAATGGTGGATGCCTCAAAGGCTTCATCTTTGTGCTTTAAAAATAGAACCCAAGTAAAACGAGAGAAATCATCAACAATTAAAAAACCATATCTTTTTCCACTAAGACTTGGAGTTTTGACAGGACCAAAAAGGTCAATGTGAATAAGTTCAAGAGGATGATTTGTTGAAACAATATTTTTAGAGTGAAAACTACTTTTAACTTGTTTTCCTTTGACATAAGCTTCACATACTTTGTCCTTTTCAAAATTAATTTTTGGAAGACCTTTTACTAATTCCTTTGACCAACTCATTTGTGCCAAATCCATTTATCTTTTTCAATGGAAACAAAACAAGATTCAGTAGGTAAATTGTCCAAATAAAGTTCATATAAATTCTTTTTTCTAAAACCGGAAAAGAAAACTCTACCTGAGGATGAGTGTTTAACCTCGCATAGAGTAGGCTTAAAAATAATTTCAAAACCACTATCACATAATTGACTAATGCTTAGCAAGTTATGTTTTAAGCCATCAACATACTAAACATTTTCAATTTTTGCAGAATTATTCTTACCAATAATACTCGTTCCTCTTATTTGAGCTTTATCATTATTACCAAAAGTGACTGATCCTCCATCCTTTATCTCTAATGACATAAAGCCTTGCTTATCCCCTGTCATATGCCTTGAGCAACCACTATCCAAGTACCAAGGCTTTCTTTTGTTGATCAAAGGATAAACCTGTGTTAGAGTTTAAAAGTGACTTAGGTACCCACATAGCATTGGGTCCTTGTTGGTTAGTTTTTCCTTTTGTGAGGATTTTCCTTTTGTGATAACAAATAGAATCATGGTGCCCATGTTTACCACATAATGAACATGCTTTCTTTATATTGTTAGCTTTCTTCTTAGCATGACAAATTTTGAAAGTATGCCCAACTTTTTTGCAAAAAGTGCATTTTGGCATATCCTCTTGTTTTTTAGGCAAGAATAAATTTTCATACAATTTTTGTTTTTGAGAACTTTTAAAACCAATACCAGCCTTGTCAAATATTCCATATTGAGATCCCATTATCTTTTGAAATGTTTTAGTAGATTTAACAAAATTGGAAATGTCATTTTTTAGTTATTTAACCTCTATTTTCAAAATTTCCTTTTCTATGTCCTCTTTTGGAGGATGACATTTGACACTCTTTTTATTTAAAAGTGGTTGCTGCTCAGATAGTTTCTCATGAGATAACTGCAGATCTAGAATGATTTTTTTCAAATTTCTCATTCTTAGCTCAAAGTTCCTCATTTAGTTTTTTTATTTCATAAAGTTAATTTTTGAGAAAACCACATTTATTAGATAAAGTATTTGAGTCATTTAAAAGATTGTCAAATTCAATTTCTAACTATTCACAAGAAAGACATAGTTCTGAAATGTTTATTTTTTCAGTTTCTAACTTTGCCATGAGGCAGAGGTTGGCCTCTTCTTCCTTTTCTTGCTCAAAGGATGACTCGTCACTGTCATCCTAAGTAATCATCCTAGTGTAATCCTTCCTCGTACGTTTCTTTTGCCTTCTTACTCCTTTTCTTCAAAAGCTTTTTTTTATTCATTTATTAATAGTGTTTTGCCTTTTTTTAATGAATCAAACAATTCATTCTTTAATACTGTTCTGCCTTTGTCTAATGAATAAAAATAATTCATTTCAACGGGGATGTGTATTCTGCAGATTTGCAGATTCATCAACTCGCGAGGCCATCCTCGGCATTTTCCATCGTCAGTATTTTCACTCAAAATTTTCTTCTTTTTGCCTTAATGAATAATAACTTGTTTTCTTATATGAATAAACTCAAAAGCACAGATTAGTCATTAACCTTAATCTTAATCTTTTAATTAATTTTGTTATCATTAAAACCATTTGAGAGAGATTTTGTCTCAACACTCACTAGCTTTGCTTATCAGCTGATAGTGTTTCACCAAGTGTATTGAATCTTTGCAAGTAATATTAAAATGGTAGTACCGAGTGTCGAACTCAAGGATTGCGCTTTACTATTGAATTATATTAAATTACTATAATTGAACAAAAAGTTTCCAGATTGATTGAAATAATATTTAAATTAACAACTGTAATAAAATTGATCTTTTATAATGAGAAAAATGTTAGGGATCAGTTTCACTTTGAATCCAACCTTGGTGTTTAATTTGATCCTAGTTACTGAATTCCTGTATTGAATTATTACCGAATTCTTTTTATTATTCTTGCCCTAATGTCTTAGTGACATAACCTTTAATTACAAAGTAACCCCTAATTCCTTAGTAAATTTAAGATTAGAATTAAGCATTAGCATATAGAAATTCTCTTGTAAACTATTGTTTTGCAACTAATTTAATTGGTTTCATGACCTGCATCTATCCCTAGACTACAAATTCATGAATTTCTCATCTCAAGCATTCGTAAAGTCCACTTCCGTTTTAAAATAAAAATCATGGAACATTTTAATGTTGATCAAGCAATAAAAAGCATTAAACACAGAGATGAGAAAAATAATTCAATAAAATCATTCAGATAACTAGAAATCAAATCAGAAAAATAAGGGTTTCATCTGGTTACACTCATCCTTAACAAATAGGGTTTAGTTACTCATGACAAAGATACAAAAGATAAAGATTAAAGAAGAATTACAAGAATGATTCTTGATAAAACTACTCTAATGATGTTACAAACGACAGTCTTTGAGTTTCTATGCTAGGGCACCAGTCTCCCAAATTCCCAAGAAGATTATATTTTTAGAGTATATTTTTAGAGTAAACTACATGTCCCACTCTCAAATAGAGTATATTTTTAGAAGTCTTATAAAGCACTTGTCCAAAAGTTCTTTAAAAGACCTCCTTATTTTATTTTTTAAAAACCTATTACAATGGTTTTTTAGAAGCCTTTTAAAGCGCTGGTCCAAAAGTGCTGTAAAGACCTCCTTATTTTATATTTTAAAAGCCTATTACAGCGTTTTTTTAGAAGCCTTTTAAAGCGCTTGTCCAAAAGCGCTGTAAAAGACCTCCTTATTTTATTTTTTAAAAGCCTTTTACAACGCTTGTATAAAAAGCGCTCTAATAGGTCATTTAATTATGTGAAAGTGCAAGTATTATACAACGTTTGTCAAAAAAACGCTTTAAAAGCTATATAACATAAGGTGGAAGCGCTATATTTTACAGCGTTGTAAAATATTATGTGAGGGCGCTTCAATTTACAGCGCTTCTGAAAAAGCGCTGTAAAAGCCTTGTAAACATTATGTGCAAGCGCTATATGACCCTATATGACCCTACAAAAGCACTTTTTCCACAGCGCTTGTCAAAAATGTGTTGTTGTATCCTATGTTATTTTTAAAATATTATACAACAACGCTCCTATAAAATATAATTTTTGGTATAGTGAGCAACTTCAAATAAATGGCGATTCTTCTTTTTGACAATCCCATTGGCTCGAGCAACTTCAAAACATGTGAACTCACAGTTAATTCCATGCTTACTATTAAAATTTTGAAAGACTATCATTGGTATATTGCTTGCAATTGTCAAAACGTAATCTTTTGATTCCTTTCCCAAATTGTGTTTGTACGATAAGATGAAAAAAATGTATGATTAACGCATAAAATTCCATGTTTGGATTCTGCTACGAAGTCCGATGATTTAGATGTGTATTAACAAAATTATAAAATCACATTGTAGCAATATTCAATACACATATTCAAACAACGTCATTTTCTTCAGTTATTTTCAAAATGATATCGAGTTAATTTCGGATGAACTTCTTTAATTTGTTTCGGATGAAATGATATCGAGTTATCAAATATCTGAAGTAAAAAAAATAATATTGGTTGAATCCTAATTTTTTTTTTATCATATGAACATTTAAAAACACAATCAATAACAACTTGTAAAAAAGTTTATGTACTTGCGTCCATGAATCAATAATATCGGTTGTTAGAATGTTCAATATATATAACATGACATTGTAGCCACACGCATAATTTGAAGCCTGACTCTAACTCTAAAATTGAATTACACAAAAAAAAAATCTATGAAATTGTTATAATATTATATATGAAGTTTGTAAACTACTTACTATAAAAATAAAAAATAAAAACTTCATTTTATGTTATACCTTATAATAATCTTAAAAAAATTGTACAACATAAAAATAGCTATTAAAATTATATTATAAAATTAATTACAATTTACTAATATAATAGTAAATATTAAGATAAAAAATATTAATTTTTTATCATTGCTATAAAATTTTGTTTATTAAATTAGTTATATTATTCTAAGTGTAAATCAACCATGATCATCACTCAACCGCAACAATTAAAATAACTACAACAAATAATTAGGTTAGTTCAAATAGTTAGGTTAGTTCAAGTAACGTACATTCTACACATATCAATCTATATGATGCACTTTATACATAGCAATTTAATTCAATCTACATGATACATATCATTTGCTTAGGTTAATTCATGTAATCAGATAGGAGGTACAAACAACATGTCCCACTCTCAAATAGAGTATATTTCTACCATAATAACACAACAACCACAATTCTACTCATAAAACCATTTTACTTATAAAATACATTGAATATAGAACCCAAAGTTTAGATAATATTTCAAAAATAATTTCTCTATTAAAATAATTTACTCATAAAATACATTGAATATTGAACCCAAAATTTAGATAATATTTCAAAAATAATTTCACTATTAAAATAATTCTTTCAAAAATGTTTTTTATGTTTTCTTTTTCTTAAGAAAGTAGTCTATGAGACATTCTATTTGACACTTTTAATTTTTTATTAGTACTATAGTAAATAACTAATTAGTTCTTAAAATCTAAAAATCTAACATCAAGTTAAACACTTAAATTCATGATATCATAAACCCTAAATCAACTATTTCAAACAAAAATTAAATATTATCATTTTGGCTCCATAATTGGGTCAACATGTGATCCTACGTTATGCGGTAAGAAACTTGTTATAATTTTATAATTTTTGAGTAAATTTGACTTTAAATTCATTCTCAGAAATTAAAGATTGAATAGTGGGGTTTTAGTTCTTCTATATTAGCAATACTAAAGTTAGTTATGTACAAAATAAAGAACAACGACCAATATATTGATCAAAACTTGAGAACTGAAGAAACTTTTCTTTATTATGAAAATAATGTAAAATTTCAAACATTAAAATTCCATTAAACATCAAAATATATGTTGACAACTATTTTTATCCGCTACTTTATGATTTTTTATGAAAAATAATAAATATATAAAAAAAATTAAAAAAAAATAATGATAAAAAAATAATAAAAATAAATAAAATAAAAATAAATAGTTAGACCTTTAAATTTTAGAAAATCATAGATGCGTTTGGTTTATGCTTGCCTCTAATTTCTTTTTAGAAATTTTCACTATTTTCTAAAATATATAAAAATAAAAAACAAACGTATTTAATTGAATGAAAAAAAATGGTTTGATGGTAATAAAAATTATTATAATGATCATCATTTGAATAAAAAGAAATCGAAAAGAAAGAAATCAATGATAATAAAAATTAGTATAGGTGATTAATTGATTAAAAAAGTAATCGAAAAAAAAAATGATAATAAGAATTAGTATTGATCAATTGAATGAAAAAGAAACTGATTAATGGTGATCAATTGACAATTATTCTCTTATCTTTTGTAACCTACACCCAAAAAGTTTATAAATAATCGACAACAAAAGTTGAAAGAAGGAGCACGATTGAGAGCACAAAAAAAAAAAAAAGAATAATAAGCAAAAGAGGAACAAATAATCTGATCTTGGAAAAATTAGTCCAACAAAAAAACAATTCAGTAGTAAGGTATCACTTTCTTATTGTTTCTCTAATTTTCTGCTTGTAGGTCTTTGTATTGCACCTTTTTAAATTTATAGGTCTCTAACACAAAACTCATATCATTTATTTATCAAATAACTAAAAAACAATATAACAACGAATAAATAGTTTTGTCCATTAGAATTAGCATTAATGGTCGCTGCCGTCAGATGAAATTCATCCTCGCTCGCCACACCACATCACTCCCTCCCCCCCAAATGCTGGTGGTCATTATTACATTTTTTTTTGGATATTTATAATATAATTTTTATAATAAAAATTAATTAAAATAGAGTAATTACAAAAATTGGACAATAGATAAATATTTTCTCCCCAAGAACTACGTATGTTTTGATTTTCCTATTGCACCCGGATACGTAGAAGCAAAGTTTTCCCTTGTCAAATCAAATTAAAATATTTTTTCCTTTTTTTAGATAATCAAATAATTTATTTTCTTTGTTATTGTTCTTTTAGGGGGTAAAATAAATAATTCAATAACAAAATAATTTGTATACAATTAATTATAGGATAACCGTTTTAATGTAGGATAATATTATTTATCCTATTTGTAATCAACTGTAATCGACTCCTGAATCTCTTTTTTTGTTCAATAATTTTATTTTAGGTTTTATCTAATTTTTCCTTTAAAAAATAAATAAAATTGGTTGCGACTCATTTTTTGCCAACAAATCAGACGCGACTATTGGCGACTCTGTTGGGGACTTTTAAGAGTCAAACTCAATCTAATTAATTATATATTATTATTTTATTTATATTACCTTTTTTTTTGTTATATTGTGAATATAATTATGTATTTTGTCAATTTACTTTCATTGCGATAATTTATTTTATTTACTTTTCTATGCACCATAAAACGATTCACACACTTATGAGTGGACTCTATACCCGGGCTAAGTGCAACCTAAGATAAGTTAAAAACTGTGTAATGATAATCTTCTGGATGTAAATAATTTTTGATTGTCATGAAAGTCTCACCTAAAGTTGACATTTTCTATAATATTTCTATTTTAATAGTTTACCTATTAATTGATTTAATATTTTAGAATTGAGTTGTGTGCTCTATGAACCAATTTAGAACTATAGAACTACCCATAGTAAAGGTTCACATGAAAAAAAAAAAACATAAATAAAAAAGTAATTGTGTAAATCACACGTTCTTACGAAAAACCTATTCTATGTCATGTTCACTTTTACCTTCTAGTATACCCAAGTTTTTGCTTTTGACTCTCCTCGTCGTTATTTTTGTTTTTTTGCATCATATTCTTTATCATGGTCACTTTTGAAAAATTCATTATCATATCATTTTCAAAACCATAAAAATTAAGGCTTGTTGTGAATAACTTTAATCGCAATATATGGAATACTACCCCTCACTGAAAACAGTTGTTGAAACATTTGATATCCCTATAAAGTAAATATACGATAATAGAACCAACAAAGATAATTTGATCGGATTCCCAATAAAATATCTTGAAGAGAAAACAGTAAACTTAACAATGGAAAATGGAACATTTTAATGGATGTGTTCACCTTATAATTATATATGGAATATTTTTGGGCCTATAAGCATAGAGGGGAGAACCCAATACCAGCAGTTATGGCTGACATTTTACTACACGCTCGACTTCCTTCATGAGAAAGAGGGGGCCTAATTCATTGTTGCTCGCTAATACACTATGTTTGGTTTGTCAAACATATTTTCCAAGACATACATCAGTTATGAACTAAGAGCAAAAAGGAATGGGCCAACATTCTAGCAAACCTCAATGAAAAAACAATTCAAGGGTACTCCTAGAATCAGGATATAAATTAAATGATTTGTAGATGAGGTTTCTTTGTCGATGTTCCCCTTATGGGAACCAAAAGGTGTATAAATTATAGTCCCTATGTGGCACTAAGAGAACTACGTTAACCTATGGCGAAACCTCCGATGATGGATGTAACAAAATCATTTGTCGTTCGTGGACGAGACGTTTATGATGCTAGCTTGTTGAGAAGAATACGTAATTCTTGGGGAGTTGTCGCTAGAAGAGGTCAAGAATTAGGTCCTAGAAGTTGTGGTATAGGAGAGGAATATCATAATTGGGTGAAAAAGAGGACATTAGAGACCAAGTTTCCTTTTCACAGCACCACCATTACTCCCGAAGTAGTAACAACACAATCCTTTTTTAGTATTGAAGATTTAGAGGCTGACTTAGCTCTCATAGGACAAGAAATTGAAAAATTACAAAAAGAATTAGAGATGGCTCACTAGGCGTATAGAGATATGGAGTATAAGAATAGCCAATAATCCTTTATCCTTGATAAAGTACATAAAAGAGGAAAAGAGAAAGAAGAAAGTAAGGAGAGTACTCGAATATGTTTGTGGCGGTGAAAATGAAGAGTTGAGACTCATACATCAAAAAAGGGATGATGCAGCGATTGAAGGTCTTAGGTTTAAAGATTTTCTAAAGAAATCTTGGGAAAAACATGAAGTCATCCGGCGACATGAAGCAAATCTAAAGGAACAAATAGAGAGGGTAAAAACGGAATATGAAAACAAGATCATGAGAAAGGTAATGTCTAGAAGAGATCATTGAGGCATACTAAGTTGAACTTGCAAGAAAAGAAGACGAGATGCATACACAAAAAGAAACTATCTAGAGACTAGTTCAAGAAGGAATGTTTTGGATGGACCGTTTCTCCAAACTAGTTTGTTTGACCAACTATGTTATCGGAGATATTCCACCGTTATTAAGAGCTACTGAAGGGATGAATAATCCTCTCTCTACCACTCAAGAGATCTATATTTTTATTGAACATTGTAAAAGTTTAATCGACCGGATGAAAAAATTGATTTCTCATTAAATTTTCATATTTCGTGTGTAGGTTTCTACTTTCGTTTTTTTAGTTTTGGTGGTAAAACTTGTATTTTGCTTTTTCTCAATGAATTAAAATTGGCCCCACTTTTGATGCCATGGCCCTCTCTTTATTGGTTAAGATATTCACAAACAAGCAATAAATAGGTCTTTAACATTCATGCACAATTACGTTTTCATATATCATGTTGCATACTCATGCCATATTCTTTCACACAAAAAATAACACAATAAACAAAATAACTGCAGCTACGAAACCGTTATCGAACACGATCCCAATAAAAAATCATGGATGAGTTACACCAAATAGAAATAAAAGAAGACGTGAACCAACTCAAGGGGAAAATGACCAAGATCTTGGAGATTCTACAAGCACTTGGAAATAGAAATGATAGAAATTCTTTGGTAGACGAGGGGGTGCCCCAAGACTCACCCAAGGGCGTCGGTCCACACCTTCACACTAATTATCAAGAAGGGAAGGCACAACAATTTCAATCTTTAGGTCTTCCACCAAGTTATACCCCACCCATACACATTTATCTCCCCAACAACAAACTGCTGGCTGTGGCTACAAATCAACATCATGGTAGTAGCGAGTCCCTTCAAGTGCAACCTTCACCCCTTACATCGGGCTTTCCTAGCTCTTCGTCGCAAGGAAAACCTACAAAAGCTACGCCAATGATGTTAAACATACATCATGAACCTCGACCGCTCGAGAGCATTCAATCCCAAGAAAAATGGCAAGCCTTGGAAGGATGCTTGAGAGTTAACTAAGGGGGAAACATTTATGGATTAATGCTTTAGACCTATGCCTCGTTTATGATGTTATAATACCTTTGAAATTCAAATTGTGACACCCTAAACCCCAAATAATTTTTTTTATCAAGATAAAGAGTATCACATAATCATAAATATGTCACATAAATCCAAAAGTTCCATCAAATATAATGACATCGAAATCATAATATCAAACAACAGAATCCTTTTTGAAGTACACATACTTATGTTTTAAATTCAGCGCAAATATAGTCCAAACCCGATGTCACTATTAGAGCGGGAATTCCCAAAATAAACATGCTCAAAATAACATCAATACAATGCATATAATAAGAGTCTTCAAGACATGATGACTTCCACCTCTCCGATGGTACTACTCTTCACCTGCAACTTACAACTCGTCTGCATCCATCGCACACGCCAAACACAAACAGCGAGGGGTAAGTATCAAAATTATGTAGCAGTATAAAATACACGAGGAGAACACGCAAGCAATCAAATTATTACAATCTCAAAAACATTCAAGTGTATAATATCAACGGTTTATCAAATTCAATCACAATAAAGTCATCACAATGAAGAAATACTTAATTCCTTGAACTTAGCAGCATACTTCGCTACCAACATATTCCCCTATTCCAATTTAACAAATTCCATCTCCTTTCTATTGCGAATATCTTCAGGGAAATACTTAATTAGAAACATGTTCTTGAATATAGCCCAAGTAATTGCAGTCCCTGCATTATCTAAACGTTGGCGGGCATTATCCCACCAATGTTCAGCTTCCTCCGTCAACATAAAGGTACCAAGATGCACTTTCTGACCTTCGGGGCATGCCACTCCTCTGAAAATTTTCTCAACTTCTTGCAACAACTTTTGAACTCTATCAGGATTACAGTGACCTTCAAACGATGGGGGGTTAGCCTTGTGGAATCGATCCATCACCATGAATTCATTTGTTTGCACATTTCCTTTGCCACCACTGTAACTAGTTGCTCGAGCAACAACTTGAGCAGCAATCTGTCTCAAACCAACACAGAGGGGTCCTACACCTTCTCCCATACAACGCCTCAAAAGGGGCCATTCCAATGCTAGAGTGGAAACTACTGTTATAGGTAAACTCTATAAGTGGCAAAAATCTATCCCAACTTCCATTTTGTTCCAGCACACAAGCTCCCAACTTACATTTTGTTCCAACACACAAGCTCCCAACTTCCATTTTGTTCCAACACACAAGCTCCCAACACACAATGACCTAAATGCTATCATACCTTTTTGGAGTTCGAGGTAAGCCTACAACAAAGTCCATAGAGATGCTATCCCACTTCCATTCGACAATACTCAAAGGTTGCATTAAACTTGAATGTTTTTTGTGTTCTACCTTAGATTTTTGGCAGACCAAACAAGCATACACAAACTTAGCAACATCGTTTTTCATTTTAGGCCACCAAAATATCTTCTTGAGGTCCTTATACATCTTTGTGGCTCTAGGGTGAATACTTAGACAACTCCTATGTCCTTCCTCTAAGATCATCTTTCTTAACTCCTCTACATCGGGAACACAAATTCTCTCCTTAAATCTCAAAACTCCATCCACACCTATTTTAAATTCAGGTTCTCTCCCTTGATCAATCGATTGCAACTTGTCTAAAAGGTATAAATCCAACTTCTGATTCTTTTCAATCTCTTCCAATAGTCCACTAGTTACCTTGAACATTCCCAATCTAATACTTTCTGGTGTCACTTCACAAACTAAACTAAGGTCTCTAAATTGTTCCAACAACTCACTATGCTTAACCATTAAGGCGGACACACTCAAAATCTTCCTACTGAACGCATCAGCCACTACATTGGCCTTTCCAGGGTGATAGTTAAGCTCAAAATCAAAATCTTTAAGAAATTCCATCAACCTACATTGTCTCATGTTCAACTCCTTATGATCAAAAAGATACTTAAGGCTCTTATGGTCACTAAAAACCTTAAATCTAGATCCATATAAATAATGTCTCCACATCTTAAGTACAAAGAAAACTGCTGCTAGTTCTAGGTCATGGGTAGGTTAGTTCCTCTCATGAATCTTCAGTTTCCTAGAAGCATATGCTACAACCTTTCCATCCTGCATAAGTACTCCACCTAATCCGGAACCACACGTATCACAATATACTATAAAGGGTTCACTCGGGTCAGATAATACTAAGATCGGTGCAGAGGTCAGTCGTTTCTTAAGCTCTTGGAAACTATTCTCACAATGAGTATCCCACACGAACAATTCCCCTTTCCGGGTCAACTTAGTTAAAGGTAAGGCAAACTTGGAGAATCCTTCTATGAACCTACGATAATAACCTGTCAATCCAATGAAACTCCTAATCTTAGTCACTGATTTAGGTTCTTTCCTTTCTAAGAAACTCTCCACTTTGGTAAGATCAACAACTATTCCACCTTTTGAAATTATGTGTCTTAGGAAACTTACTTCCTCTAACCAAAATTCACACTTAGACAACTTGGAAAATAATTGTTTCTCCTTAAGGGTTTTCAAGACTATCCTTAAATTTTCACCATGTTCTTCCTTAGTCTTAGAGTACACTAAGATATCATCTATAAACACAACCACAAAAGAATCTAGGTAAGGATGAAAGATCTGATTCAAGTAATCCATAAACACTGTTGGTGCATTAGTCACACTTATAAGGCATAACCAAAAACTCGTAATGGCTATACGAGTCCTAAAGGCGGTCTTAGGGGTATCAGAAGGCTTCATTCGGATCTGGTGGTAACCTGATCTCAGATCGATCTTACTAAACACACATGATCCTCTTAATTGATACATAAGGTCGTCTATCCTAGGTAGCAGATACTTATTGTTGATTGTCACTTTATTAAGTCGACGGTAATTCACACATAACCTCATAGAGCCATCCTTCTTCTTAACCAACAACACAAGAGCACTCCTTGGTGAAACACTAGGTCTTATAAATTTTTTATCTAAAAGCTCTTCCAATTGCTTCTTAAGCTCATACAATTCTAAGGGGGGACATCCTATATGGTGCCATGGATATGGGTCCAATACTTGGTACAAGGTAAATGCTAAACTCAATCTCACGCTCTGGTGGTAAACTAGTGACATCTTCAGGGAATACTTCAGGGAATTCACACGCAATAGGAACATCTCGTATTACCACTTTTTCTTCAAATTCCAATGAGGCAATGATCATGTATAACTCGGCATGTTCTTTCTAGAGTGCCTTCACTTGGTTGGTGGATATACTACTAGGCCTATCCCTCTCAATAGTTTTACTAAAAAAATATACGCAGACAAGGTTGGCAGATAGCCAATCCATACCAAGAATCACATCAACCAGACCCAAGGGTAGACACACTAAGTCAACTCGAAAGTCCCTTCCACACACATGGATAGAAATGTCAAGACAAACACTAGAGGTATCAATAGATTACTAGTTGGGGTATTCACAATCAAATCATACTGTAAACGAGATATAGGTAGTCCTAAACGTCTAACACAATCAAGAGACACAAAGGAATGAGTGGCACCACAATCAAATAGTACAAATAAAGGAGTATCACTTATGAGACATGTACCTTGGATCAAGTTTTCTTTCTCAAATGCTCCTGCATCACTGAGGGCAAAGACTCTTCCATTGGATTTAGGTCGGCTGGCTTGGAAACTCTGGTTTCCAGGCTGTGGAGTCTTCCTTGGGTAAGGGCATGTGGTGCTAATGTGGCCTTGTTGTTGACAATTAAAACAAGTAATTCCAGCATCTCTACATTCATATGTCATGTGACCCTGCTTGCCACACTTGCGACATGGGATAGGAGTAGCTAGATCACCATTATTGCCATTGTTGTTGCGCGAGACTTGACTCATGTTGTTACTATTTCCGCTACTAACTCCTCGCCCATGGGGGATTCCTCTACTACTCCCATAACTATAAATGTTCCCATTTCCTTTTTCGTTACCACTACTAGCTCCTTTTCCAGATGAAAAACTGTGTTGCGGATAATTCAGACGACTTCCAGATCTACTAGGATGAAAAGAGTAAGGTTTTCCTCTATTATGATGCATAGGCCTCTTGTCCTTCATGATTCCATTGTTTCGATAATGTGCCTTTTCAGCACGGCTATCCTCATCATAAATTCCACTATTATTCACTAGGGTAGGAAAGTCATGGATATCTTGCATTCCAACTTGTTTCTTCATCTCTAGTCTGAGTCCCATTCCAAACTTGATGCACTTAGACTTATCTCCTGTTTCTCGAACATAGAGTGGATAGTACCTGGATAATTCCTCGAACTTAGCAGCATACTTTGCTACCGACATATTCCCCTATTCCAATTTAACAAATTCCATCTCCTTTAAATTACAGATATCTTCAAGGAAATACTTAATTAGAAACATGTTCTTGAATATAGCCCAAGTAATTGCAGTTTCTGCATTATCTAAACGTTGGCATGCATTATCCCGCCAATGTTCAGCTTCCTCCGTCAACATAAAGGTACCAAGATGCACTTTCTGACCTTTGAGGCATGCCACTCCTCTGAAAATTTTCTCAACTTCTTACAACCACTTTTGAGCTCCATCAGGATTATAGTGACCTTCAAATGATATGGGGGTTAGCCTTGTGGAATCGATCCATCACCATGAATTCATTTATTTACATATTTCCTTGCCACTACTGTAACTAGTAGCTTGAGCAGCAATCTGTGCAACTTGAGTAGCAGCTTGCGCAGAGGCTTGTGCAGTAGCTTGAGATTCAGCCAAAGCTTGGAGAGCTTGCACTATAACTCCTGCCATGGATTCTAGAGCCTCAGCAATTGCAGTATCATTCCTTCCACTAGTCATCACTATCTACATCAATTAGATAAGCCCATCGAATATAGTGAGACACTTAGGGTAGTGAAAACTAACCTAGTTCTACAACACTAACATAATAATGTCCACAAACACATAACACATAACATAGTAGACAAGGAAACATAGCGAACACATAACACATTTACGGTCTAATTGGACAGACCTACTCTAATACCCTAAACCCCAAATAACTTTTTTTTAATAAGATAAAGAGTATCACATAATTATAAATATGTCACATAAATCCAAAAGTTCCATCAAACATAATGACATCGAAATCATAATATCAAACAACATAATCCTTTTTGAAGTACACATACTTATGTTTTAAATTCAGTGGAAATATAGTCCCAACCAGATGTCACTATCAGAGCGGGAATTCCCAAAATAAACATGCTCAAAATAACATCAATACAATGCATATAATAAGAGTCTTCAAGACATGATGACTTCCGCCTCTCCGATGGTACTAGTCATCACCTACAACTTACAACTCATATGCGTCCATCACAAATGCCAAACACAAACAACGAGGGGTAAGTATCGAAATTATGTAGTAGTATAAAATACACGAGGAGAACACACAAGCAATCAAATTATTACAATCTCAAAAACAGTCAAGTGTATGGTTGATATTATCAAATTCATTCATGTAAGACCCATGATTTTAAAGTGTACTCTATGTAATTTGGTGTATTTTTGGTTTTGAACTCGGAGACTTTTTAGCCAAAGTTATTAATATTTTGGAGTTTATATGACCAAAAAGATATTTTGATGCCTGATTAGAATTACTCGTCGATAAATAAATTAAATTTACTGCGGTGAATCTTTTGCGAAGAGTTTAATGCGTTATGAGTGAAAGGATAATTTAATAAATATCTAAAGATTTGGAGATATTTGTTAATTATTATTAATATATATATATATATATGTTTATATATAAAGAAAAGGGAAGGAAAGAAAAAGGGAAAAAGGAAAAACAAAGGAAAGAAAGAGAAAGGAGAGAAAAGCAAAAACTTTCCATCTTCTTCCTCCGCTGCTGCCTCGCGTGTTCACTTTCTTCCTTCCTCCATCTTCATCCATTTTCGTTGTTCTTGCTTCCTTTGAGTTCGAAAAGTGATAGTGGGTGATAGGACAAAGACTTCTCAACTTCACTCTCCCTCTTTGATCCAAAAACGAAGAAAAACGATTTAGGGATTTCAAAACTGTCAAACACAAATCTTCCCGTTTTCTTCTAGATCTAAGCTTCGTTTCATGAGGAGATAGAAGGGAAAGTTGCTCACCTCCGTGCTACAGTGCTAGTGGACCAACCTTGGAAGCGGCATTGCGAGCGGAGATTTTACCGGATTTACTTGCGGTACCGTAATCGAATGTGGAAGCTAACGTGAAGGTAAGGGCTCCTTCCAAACTTTTAGTTTGCATTTAGGGACTTACTTGTGGTTGTGTGGAAAAGAATTTAGTTAGGGTTAAAGTAATGTTTAGTGGAGAATGAATTTTAAACCCATTTATGTATGATTTCGAGTATATGAAACTTGTTGTGTTTGAGTGATGGATTGTGTTAATTTGTGTCCTCCTATTCGGCGTGTTACTACTAGATGTTTGTTGATTGATGTGTTTTGGTGTGAATTATGGATTGAATGTGAAAGTATGTTTGAGTTTGTTTTGTTTGGAATTTGAAAACCATTAAGTGAAACGAGTATTAAGAATGGGGAATCTCTTAATGTCTTGTTTACTTAATGTGAGTTTGTGAAAATCGTTTAAGTTAAATGAGAATTAAGAATGGGGAATCTCTTAATGTCTCGTTTACTTAATGTTGTTTGAAAATCGTTTAAGTTAATTGGGCGCTAAGAATGGGGAATCTCTTAATGTCTTGGTTGCTTAACGTTTGTTTTTGAAAAATCGTTTCAGTTAAATGAGTATTAAGAACGGGGAATCACTTAATGACTTGTTTACTGAATGTCTTGTTGTGGAAATCGTTTAAGTCAAAAGTATATTAAGAATGGGGCATCTCTTAATATGTTTGTTTGCTTATGGTTGTTATGAAAATCGTTAAGTTAAATGAGTATTAAGAATGGGGAATCTCTGGATATCTACGTTTACTTAATGTCGTCGTGAAAATGATTTTGTGGAGAAATGAATTGTCCGTGTTGGAATGGTCGAGTCAAGGTGATGCCATGTGATTTGTTGGTTCATCTTGTGTGTGTTGGGATTGTCAAGTCAAGGTGATGCCATGTGATTTGTTGGTTCATCTTGTCTGTGTTGGGATTGTCGAGTCAAGGTGATGCCATGTGATTTGTTGGTTCATCTTGTCTGTGTTGGGATTGTCGAGTCAAGGTGATGCCATGTGATTTGTTGGTTCATCTTGTCCGTGTTGAAATTGTCGAGTCAAGGTGATGCCATGTGATTTGTTGGTTCATCTTGTCTGTGTTGGGATTGTCGAGTCAAGGTGATGCCACGTGATTTGTTGGTTCATCTTGTCCGCGTTGGGATTGTCGAGTCAAGGTGATGCCACGTGATTTGTTGGTTCATCTTGTCTGTGTTGGGATTGTCGAGTCAAGGTGATGCCATGTGATTTGTTGGTTCATCTTGTCTGTGTTGGGATTGTCGAGTCAAGGTGATGCCATGTGATTTGTTGGTTCATCTTGTCGGTGTTGGAATTGTCGAGTCAAGGTGATGCCATGTGATTTGCTGGTTCATCTTGTCGGTGTTGGGATTGTCGAGTCAAGGTGATGCCATGTGATTTGTTGGTTCATCTTGTCCGTGTTGGAATTGTCGAGTCAAGGTGATGCCATGTGATTTGTTGGTTCATCTTGTATGTGTTGGGATTGTCGAGTCAAGGTGATTCCATGTGATTTATTGGTTCATCTTGTCCGTGTTGGGATTGTCAAGTTAAGGTGATGCCATGTGATTTGTTGGTTCATCTTGTCTGTGTTGGGAATGTCGAGTCAGGGTGATGCCATGTGATTTGTTGGTTCATTTTGTCTGTGATGGGATTGTCGCGTCAAGGTGGTGCCATGTGATTTGTTGGTTCATCTTGTCTGTGTGGGTATTGTGTTGTAATCGTTAAGCGGTATGTTTTGAAATTGTGTGTAAGTGTGTTGATTCAAGTTTATTATTGAGCATTTGAACTTGAGATGTCATTGGGATTGTGTTGATTTTACTAAGAGTTATGTTTTGGAAATGTGTGATAGCAAGTTGTGTGATAGCAAGTTTGTTGGTTCATCTTGTCTGTGTTGGGAATGTCGAGTCAGGGTGATGCCATGTGATTTGGTGGTTCATCTTGTCTGTGATGGGATTGTCGCGTCAAGGTGGTGCCATGTGATTTGTTGGTTCATCTTGTCTGTGTGGGTATTGCGTTGTAATCGTTAAGCGGTATGTTTTGAAATTGTGTGCAAGTGTGTTGATTCAAGTTTATTATTGAGCATTTGAACTTGAGATGCCATTGTGATTGTGTTGATTTTACTAAGTGTTATGTTTTGGAATTGTGTGATAGCATGTTTGATCGCAAAACTATTTCAAAAACCCAACTTGTTGTGGTGATTGCGTGGGAATTGCTAAGTGTTAAAATTTGGAGTTGTGTATGAATGTGATTGAATTAGTTTATGTATTTTTGAAAGAATAGGCAGGGAAATCGATTGCCCAATCAATTGCCCAATCGATTGGCATTAAGTCAGTGGCTCAGCTATGCTGTCAATCAATTGCCCAATCGATTGGCATTAAGTCAGTGGCTCAGCTATGCTGTCAATCAATTGCCCAATCGATTGGCATTAAGTCAGTGGCTCAGCTATGCTATCAATCAATTGCCCAATCAATTGCCCAATTGATTGGCATTAAGTCAGTGGCTCAGCTATGCTGTCAATCAATTGCCCAATCAATTTCCCAATCAATTGTCGATTGATTTAAGCCTAGAGTTCAGTTTTTTCAAAACAACCTTCAAGCAATCGATTTCCCAATCGATTGGCTTAGTGGAAATTCTTATTTTGAGTTAGATAATCGATTGCTCAATTGATTTATCAATGTTTTGGTCAGTTATGTATTACTTGATGGATTGAGAACTTCATTTTGATTTCATTTTTATTTGGCAAGTATTATATGCACTTTTAGCATATGGAAAATCCTTTTAAGGTGCATGCTAAGTTGAAAAGGTATTTTGTGCATTTAAAAACTTAAATGTTATGTGTTAACTGTTAATTTCGGTTGGTGACCCTTTACAACTATTGTGGAAATCTAGGCTTTGCCCTCAGATGAGAGTCAGGATGATCCCACCGATTCGTACCCTCCGGACGGGAATGTGGATGGGAGTGCTTGATTGGAGCTACGTTAGGAGAATCTCACGGGGCGCGTGGAGATTACTCAAGGCGTATAGTTTTTTGTTATGTATAGAATGATCAGACTAGGTTGTCACTCATGACACATATGTCTTTCTTTTGGACTACCTTTATGTTAAGTTGGAAGGATGTACTTGTACTATTGTTGACATCAGGACATGCTTTGGATTTATATTTTGAAAAACTTTTCCGCTGTTTGTAAATTTTAATGACTTAATTATTTATCCAAAGGTTTTACCTTATTTATTTCTCTGTTGTATTTTAGTTTCTTTAAAAAAAAAATACACCATCGCTTTGAAAAACGGGGTGTTACAATTCACAATAAAGTAATCACAATGATGAAATGCTATGCATATCCTATACTCTATACTTCATCATTTGGTAGCATTCTACTTTGAAGTACTTGGTTAGGAGGCCTGATACTATGCCACTACGAGAGTGGACGGACAATTCATAAATTGCCAAGTCCTCATAGATCCACTCAACTCAACCCGAGACACATATACGCAACGGTCGGGGTACTCTTGTGTTGCACGGTAGTTCCCGGCCTCAGGGAATAACCCACTAATCCACTTAGGAATTCCCCACTAGGTGTACCCCGAAGGTCTATCAGTCTTACCTTACAGTTTGACTGTAGCCCTCCACGATCAGGCTCATTCAGTTGTACATCCCCGAATCACTTGGTTTGTCAGATCCTCCCTATATGATGACAAAATAATCCTAACTCCAAAATCTACAACACATATCTCAAACTTACTCGATCATCACAACTCAATAAGTTTCAGTTAGACTTCACAATATTCATCATTATATATCTTTATCAGTCAATCACAATAAAATCACAATATTTGGTTTACACTACTCACAACACACAATCCAATTTCATCAATCACATAATAAAGAATTCAATAGGTGGCACACTCTAGTAATATCACAAATTCAATCAAGTATCAAAACATTCAAGTACATATCATTCGTACATTAACAATAAACATAAGATTTCATAAAATCAGACAACATGCAATCTTGATATAAATAAATTCACGACAATTCTCTAGGTTGCTAAATTATATTTTAGTCCTCCCTATTACCATTCATATTTTATTAATTAATTATCATTACTCAATAGGGCTCAACTGTACGTAGTAAGCCCCGAATGAACATGTGGGAATTTCAACATTCCTGTTCATCTCACGTTATTTTTATTTATAAAATCGAACCTCATCCACCCCTTACCTTAGCTGAAGATTTTTCCCAACGTTGCCGATCCGCTGATTTAATGTGTCCCGTCTTCGTCAATCACCATCTCTAACAGTCCACGAGCGAGAATAAATCAACGCAACAACCAATTACAATTTAGTTACTTGCTCCAACGAATAAATACTTTACTTATTATTAATACATAAATTAATTATCTGTTATTTGTATTAAAATCCAAAGATATATTTAATATCATCGAAACATACATATTATTATACTAATCAAAAATAATTTCTAATTTTAATTAAAATAGGACAGAGTCACACATTTAAATTATTATGACGTATATTTGTAGTTTCGGTGTTAAAAGCATAATTAAAGACACCCTAACAAAAATTCTTTTCTAGAGTGAGATTAGTCTAATTACTCATGAGTGAATTGTATGTTATTATAATGACAGTACCATTTTTTCCAATGCCTCTAATTGCTTACAGAACAACAAAATTTTGATCTTATGCATGTAAATCGTAACTACTGGTCTCAGAAATTCTAGTAGGTAACTAAATAATCATTTTTATCATGTTAAATAATTCTCCATCAAATCATGAGATAAATTGAGGAACTATGGTTTACACAAGACATTGTTTCTCATAGTTAGCTAATAGGCATATATTGCCTGAACATAAACGTAGGATTTGACCAAAATAAAAGAAAAATCCTAAATAGTAGATAAATCACTGCTTAAGCTAGGCAAAAGAATTGTTTAGGGGGATTTTCTATATATATATATATTATTTAAATATATATATTATTTTATTTATTTATTTTGTAAGTTAATTATAATCAATATTAATAATTTAAATCAATTACTAAGGCAACACACAGACACACCTGAAGAAATTAGAACACATATTAACACTCATAACAAAAAAAATAGTATTGTATTATTCTATTATTTAAAATAATGTAATGAGAAGTTGGAGTGTTACATTTCTTCCTCCGTTGAAGAAAATTTCGTCCTCGAAATTTACCTAACAAAAACAGTCCTGGATAAGAATCGCGCATCTGGCTTTCGACCTCTCACGTAGCACTTTCACTAGTAGCACCTCCCCAGACAACCTTAACCAATGAAATCGTCTTACCTCGTAATTCCTTGTCCTTTCGGTCCTCAATCCGTAGCGGTAAGGTCTCAAAAGTTAGATTCTCTTTTATTTGGACCTTGTCTTACCGAATCACGTGTGAGGGATCGAAAATGTACTTGCGAAGTTGAGACACGTGAAAGACACTATGAAGATTAGAAAGAGACAGAGGCAACACGATCTGATATACTACGTTACCTACACGTTTAAGAATTTGGTAAGGTCCTATAAATCGAGGTTTAAGCTTTCGCATTTTTAATGCCCGACCAACCCCAGTTGTCGGAGTAACTCTCAAAAATACATGATCACCTTCTTGAAATTCTAGGTTTTTCTTTCTTTTATCATGCTAACACTTTTGCCTACTTTGAGACGCTCTCATCTTTTCCTACATCATTTTTACTTTATCAGTAGTTTGTTGAACAACCTCAGGTCCTAACACAAGGTTATCACCTGTCTCAAACCAACAAAGAGGGGTCCTACACCTTCTACCATACAACGCCTCAAAAGGGGCCATTCCAATGCTCGAGTGGAAACTATTGTTATAGGTAAACTCTATAAGTGGCAAAAAGCTATCCCAACTTCCATTTCATTCCAACACACAAGCTCCCAACACACAATGACCCAAATGCTATCGTACCTTTTTGGAGTACGAGGTAAGCCTACAACAAAGTCCATAGAGATGCTATCCCACTTCCATTCGGGAATACTCAAAAGTTGCATTAAACCTGAAGGTTTTTGGTGTTCTACCTTAGATTTTTGACAGACCAAACAAGCATACACAAACTCAGCAACATCTTTTTTCATTTTAGGCCACCAAAATATCTTCTTGAGGTCCTTATACATCTTTGTGGCTCCAGGGTGAATACTTAGACAACTCCTATGTCCTTCCTCTAAGATCATCTTTCTTAACTCCTCTACATCGGGAACACAAATTCTCTCCTTAAATCTCAAAACTCCATCCACACCTATTTTAAAGTCAGGTTCTCTCCCTTGATCAATCGATTGCAACTTGTCTAAAAGGTATAAATCCAACTTCTGATTCTTTTCAATCTCTTCCAATAGTCCACTAGTTACCTTGAACATTCCCAATCTAATACTTTCTGGTGTCACTTCACAAACTAAACTAAGGTCCCTAAATTGTTCCAACAACTCACCATGCTTAACCATTAAGGCGGACACACTCAAAGTCTTCCTACTCAACACATCAGCCACTACAATGGCCTTTCCAGGGTGATAGTTAAGCTCAAAATCAAAATCTTTAAGAAATTCCATCAACCTACGTTGTCTCATATTCAAATCCTTCTGATCAAAAAGATACTTAAGGCTCTTATGGTCACTAAAAACCTCAAATCTAGATCCATATAAATAATGTCTCCATATCTTAAGTACAAAGACAACTGCTGCTAGTTCTAGGTCATGGGTAGGTAAGTTCCTCTCATGAATATTCAGTTGCCTAGAAGCATATGCTACCACCTTTCCATCCTGCATAAGTAGAAGCATATGGTAGTTCTAGGTCATGGGTAGGTCAGTCATTTCTTAAGCTCTTGGAAACTATTCTCACAATGAGTATCCCACACGAACAATTCCCCTTTCCGGGTCAACTTAGTTAAAGGTAAGGCCAACTTGGAGAATCCTTCTATGAACCTACGATAATAACCTGCAAATCCTAGGAAACTCCTAATCTCAGTCACTGATTTAGGTGCTTTCCATTCTAAGACACTCTCCACTCTGGTAGGATCAACAACAATTCCACCTTTTGAAATTATGTGTCTTAGGAAATTTACTTCCTCTAACCAAAATTCACACTTAGAAAACTTGGCAAATAATTGTTTCTCCTTAAGGGTTTTCAAGACTATCCTTAGATGTTCACCATGTTCTTCCTTAGTCTTAGAGTACACTAAGATATCATCTATAAACACAACCACAAAAGAGTCTAGGAAAGGATGAAAGATCCGATTGATGTAATCCATAAACACTACTGGTGCATTAGTCACACCAAAAGGCATAACCAAATACTTATAATGGCCGTAACGGTTCCTAAAGGCGGTCTTAGGGGTATTAGAAGGCTTCACTCGGATCTGGTGGTAACCTGATCTCATATCAATCTTACTAAACACACATGATCCTCTCAATTGATACATAAGGTCGTCTATCCTAGGTAGCGGATACTTATTCTTGATTGTCACTTTATTAAGTCGACGGTAATCCACACATAACCTCATAGAGCCATCCTTCTTCTTAACCAACAACACAGGTGCACCACATGGTGAAACTCTAAGTCTTATAAATTGTTTATTTAATAGCTGTTCCAATTGCTTCTTTAGCTCAGAAAATTCTAAGGGGGACATCCTATATGGTGCCATGGATATGGGTCTAGTACCTGGTACAAGGTCAATGCTAAACTCAATCTCATGCTCTGGTGGTAAACTAGTGACATCTTTAGGGAATACTTCAGAGAATTCACACGTAATTGGAATATCTCGTATTACCACTTTTTCTTCAAATTCCAATGAGGCAAGGATCATGTATAATTGGGCATCTTCTTTCAAGAGTGCCTTCACTTGGTTGGTGGATATACTGCTAGGTCTATCCCTCTCTTCTGACTCTATGAATTCAATGGTTTTACTAAAAAAATCTACGCGGACACGGTTGGCAGATTGCCAATCCATACCAAGAATCACATCAACTAGATGCAAGGGTAGACACTATAAGTCAACTTGAAAGTCCCTTCCACACACATGGATAGAAATGTCAAGACAAAACTAGAGGTATCAACAGAATCCCTAGTTTGGGTATTCACAATCAAATCATACTATAAACAAGATACAGGTAGTCCTAAACGTCTAACAGAATGAAGAGACACAAAGGAATGAGTGGCACCACAATCAAATATTACAAATAAAGGAGTATCACTTATGAGACATGTACCTTGGATCAAGTTGTCTTTCTCAAACGCTCCTGCACCACTGAGGGAAAAGACTCTTCCATTGGATTTAGGTCGGCTGGTTTGGGAACTCTGGTTTCCAGGCTGTGGAGTCTTTCTTGGGTAAGGGCATGTGGTGCTAATGTGGCCTTGTTGTTGACAATTAAAACAAGTAATTCTAGCATCTCTACATTCATATGTCATGTGACCCTGCTTGCCACACCTGCGACATCGGATAGGAGTAGCTAGATCACCATTATTAGCATTGTTGTTGCGCGAGACTTGACTCATGTTGTTACTATTTCCGCTACTAACTCCTCGTCCATGGGGGTTTCCTCTACCACTCCCATAATTATAATTGTTCCCATTTCCTTTTTCGTTACCACTACTAGCTCCTTTTCCAGCTGAAAAGCTGTGTTGTTGATAATTCATACGACTTCTAGATCTACTAGGAGGAAAAGAGTAAGGTTTTCCTCTATTATGATGCATAGGCCTCTTGTCCTTTATGATTCCAGTGTTTCGGTAATGTGCCTTTTCATCTATTTTATTTATTTATTTATTTTTTAAGTTAATTATAATTAATATTAAAAATTTAAATCAATTACTAAGGCAACACACAGACACACCTGAAGAAATTAGAACACATATTAACACTCAAAACAAAAAAAATAGTATTGTATCATTCTACAATTTAAAATAAGGTAATGAGAAGTTGGGGTGTTACACAAATTTCCTGAATTCGACAAATACAAGGGAACTACAAGCCCCAAGAACCATCTTATTATGTATTGCCAATAAATGGGTTTTTGCGCCCATGACAAAAAATTGCTAATCCACTTTTGTCAAGAAAGTTTGACATGAGCTTCCCTAAGTTGTATAGGTACTTTTAGCGAGCACATATCGGCTCTTGGAAAGATTTGTTGGATTCCTTTTTGAAACAAAACAAATATAATCTCGATGTGACTCCTAATAGAATGCAGCTGCAAAATATTACAAAACGAGACAATGAAACATTCAAGGAATATGCCCAACGATGGAGTTAGCTAGCTTCCCATGTTGAACCCCCTATCTAAAAAAGAAATGGTGACCATGTTCATTGATCATAGCATTTGGGCACATGTTTTTAGCTTTTTAGTTTGGTATTTTAAAAGCTCTTTATAGCTTAGATTAATATATTTAGCTTGTTTCTAAACTTTGGATCGAATTTGAATTATAATTTTATTATTTGGATTTTAATTTTATTATTTGTATTTTGACTGTTTTTCGTGCTGTAGGTCATAACATGAGCGTTGGATATCAGATTGGTGTATATGAGTAGGCGTTGGAAAGATGAAAATCTGAGCTACAACTTTTTTGTTGGAAGAAAAGACAAATTCCGAACTTTACTAGGCCTAAATTGCAAATTTCGTAATTTAGAGATTTGTAATAATTTTTTAGCGAGTCACTTGTTTTTAAACCCTAAATCCCAATATCATGTACTATATATTGGAAGTTTTGTTTCTTTTCTACGGAAGAAAAAATTAAGATTCAAATTTCTACAAGAAATAAACAGTTTTTATTTTAATTTCATGGAAGCCCACTATTGGTCTTGTAGGTGAAGATCCCCACAAACACTTGAAGAAATTTCATGTTGTGTTTTCTACCATGAAGCTTCAAGGAGTCACTGAAGACCATATTAAGCTGAGAGCCTTTCCATTTTCACTCCAAGATGCTGCCATGGACTTGTTATACTACCTTTAACCAAGTTTTGTTACAAGTTGGAATGACCTCAAGATATTGTTTCTAGAAAAATTCTTCCTTGCCTCAAGAGTTACTTCAATCAGTAAACAAATATGTGGCATCAGGCAGATTGACAGGGAATCATTACATTTGTATTGGGAGAAATTTAAGAAATTAGTCATGTCTAGTTGTCTCATCACCAAATTTCTGAACAACTGCTCAACCAATATTTTTATGAAGGCTTACTACTTATGGATAGAAGCATTTTGGTTGCTGCTAGTGGGGGAGCACTTGTCGATAAGACCCCAGAAGCGGAAAAGGCTTTGGTTGAGAACATGTTCATTAATTCTCAACAGTTTACAACTATAATCAATTCAGCAGTGTTGACAAGGGGTGTGAATGAAATTCAAACTTCTTCCCACAAGAATTTAGAAGGCACACTTGATGATCTTACATCTTTAGTAAAAAAAGTTGGCAATAGGTAAAACCCAGTAGTGGTTTGTGGTCTTTGCACTTCTCTAGATTGATGTCCTACATTGCAAGAAGATCCAATTGTTGATGCCCCTCAAGCATATGCATCAAATATATATAATCCTCAAGCCAACTATGATCTATCATCTAACTGGTATGATCATGGTTGGAGAAAGTATCCCAACTTGACATGGGGGAATTCATCTGCACACAACATCCAAGGTAGCAACAACAGCAAAACAATGCACCTTCATTCAATGATACTTATACTTGTGAGTTATGTACAGATACTCATATTTGCTGTGTGCGATGAGATCGAAGCTGCCTTGCAGGTTGATTATTGTGCTGATATTGATATTTCTATTAACATAATTGATTTTCAGACTTAGCTTCCGCCATTGATGTTGTTCCCTCCATTGAACAACCACCGACTATAGAGCTTAAACCAATTCCTTAAAATTTGAAATATGCATATTTAGAATGAATTGGCAACTTACCTGTTATTATTTTAGCCAAACATGAAGATAAGCTATTGCAGATTTTGAGAAAACACAATAAAGCAATCGGATGGACCTTGGCTAATATTCTTGGTATTAGCCCATCCATGTGTATGCATAGGATACTACTGGAGGATGGGGTAAAATCAGTCAGGCATCCCCATATGC
The DNA here is from genome assembly GCA_037974835.1 of Cicer judaicum. Taxonomy (NCBI): domain Eukaryota; kingdom Viridiplantae; phylum Streptophyta; class Magnoliopsida; order Fabales; family Fabaceae; genus Cicer; species Cicer judaicum. Next base: position 3,822,070 of record JBBPBS010000549.1, on the reverse strand, counting down.
GACTTAAGCCATTAATTCTGGATGTTGTAAAAAAAGAAGTGATCATGCTCTTGCATGCAGGAATTATATACCCCATCTCTAATAGTTAATGGGTGAGTCCAGTGCAGGTAGTCCCTAAGAAAGCTGGACTCACATTGGTTGAAAATGAAAATAACGAACTTATCCCCCACACGAGTGCAGAACAACTATAGGGTATGCGTCGATTACAAGAGACTAAACCAGACAACTAGAAATGATCATTTTCCTTTACCATTCATTAATCAGATGCTTTAACGGTTGGCTGGTAAGTAACATTATTTTTTTCTTGATGGTTTTTCTAGTTATTTTCATATCCATATTGCATCAGAGGATCAAGAAAAGACCATGTTCACTTGCCCTTTTGGCATATTGGCCTATAGGAGGATGCCCTTTGACCTATACAATGCTCTTGGAACTTTCCAATGATGCATGATTAGTATTTTCTCTGACTTGATAGAAAATTGTATTGAAGTTTTTATGGATGATTTTAATGTGTATGGTTCCTCATTTGATGCATGCTTGAACAATTTAGATAAAATTTTGCATGGATGTATTGAAACTAACCTTGTGCTGAATTATGAAAAATGTCATTTTATGGTTGAACAAGGCATAGTTTTGGGACATGTGATCTCTAAAAATGAGATACAAGTGGATCCTGCCAAGATTGATGTGATTTCTAATATGCCTTACCCATCTTGCATCCGCGAAATTCATTCTTTTCTTGGCCATATAGGTTTTTACACGCACTTTATCAAGGATTTCAGCAAGATAGCTCTTCCGTTGTCAAATTTACTGCCAAAAGAAGTCAATTTAACCTTTAATGACAAATGCAACAAGGCTTTTGATTTCTTAAAGGCAACACTGACCTCTACTCCCATAATTCAGCCACCCTATTAGACCTTCCCTTTTGAAAGTATGTGTGATGCATCTAATTATGCAGTCCTTGCACAAACAGTTGGAAAAGCTGCCCATTTTATTTATTATGCTTCTAGGACTTTAGATTTTGCACAAGCTAATTAAACTACCTCTAAAAAGGAACTTTTAGCTAATGTTTTTGCACTTGACAATTTTAGATCATATTTTCTAGTTTCGAATCTAGTTGTTTTTTCTGACCATGCATCTTTGAAGTTCTTGTTGAAGAAACCATAAGCAAAACCGAGATTGATCCAATGGATGTTGTTACTCCAAGAATTTGATTTAGAAATGAAAGATAAGAGTGGAGTTGAAACTTTGGTGGTAGATCATTTGAGCATAATAGAAATGGAGGAGGATCTCATCCCTATTTAAGATGATTTTCCTGATGAGCAACTGCTACAGTTACGTGAGGTAACTCCTTGGTTTGTTGATTGAGTTAATTATCTAGTTATTGGAGTCTTTTATGTAGATGCATCCATAACACAAATACACAAACTTAAAAGTGATGCCAAATACTATGTGTGGGATGATCCATATATGTGGAAATTCAGTAGTGACCAGTGATTAGGCAATGTGTTTCCCACCAAGAGGCTCAATACATTCTTCATTTTTGTCTTGCTTCTCAAACTAGGGGACATTTTGGTCCTCAACAGACAACAAGTAAAGTCTTTGACTCGAGTTTCTTTTGGCCCACTTTGTTGAAAGATGCTTTTGAGACGTACAAAACTTGTGAACATTGCTAAATAACAGGAACAACAATCACTCGTAGGAGTGAGATGCCTAAAAAACCTATATTTTTTTGGGATGTATTTGATGTGTGGGGCATTGACTTTATGGGCCATTTTCCTGTATCTTTTGGTTTTGTCTATATTTTACTAGTTGTTGATTATGTTTTGAAGTGGGCGGAAGCAATACCCACTAAGACTCATGACTCTAAAGTTGTTGCAGGGTTTATCAGATGAAATATTTTTTGAAGGATTGGAATACCCTGGGCCTTCATAAGTGATCAAGGCTCTCATTTTTGCAACTGCGCCATGGATGCTTTGCTTTGGAAGTATAGGGTTATGCACATAGTTTATACACCTTATCATCCCCATACTAATGGCCAAGCTGAAATCTCAAACAGTGAAATCAAACAGATCATAGGAAAGATGGTGCAGCCAAACAAGAAAGATTGGAGCCATCGACTTGAATATGCTCTTTGGGCTCATATAACAACCTACAAAACACCAATAGCGATGTCCCCTTTTCGACTTGTGTTTGGTAAGAAATGCCACCTCTCAATGGAAATAGAGCACCGTGCTTATTGGGCAGTCAAGAGTTGTAACCTTGAGATGTAGAAAGCTGATTTGGAGACAAAGCTTCAATTGCAACAACTTGAAGAACTTAGACTTGAAGATTATGATAACTCTCAGATCTATAAGGATAAAACTAAGTACTTTCATGATAAGATGATTTCTAGGAAGGAATTTTCCATTGGCAAAAAAGTTTTATTGTCCAACGCGCGCCTGAAAATTATGGCTGGAAATCTTTGATCGAAATGGATTAGCCCATTTGTTATTATTAACATTTTTCCTCATGGTGCAGTAGAAATAAAGTGAAAACACCGAGAAAATGTTCAAAGTAAATGGACAACGCCTCATGCTATTCCATGAGAGCTCTATGCTTGAAAATGCTACCATAGAAGAACTCTCCTTGGAAAAGCCCACCTACACTAAAGTTTGAATAGAGAGCTCCCTTTCCTTACTCTTATTTTATACTTGTTACTATCATTGAGGACAATGTGTAATTTAAGTGTCGGGGTATTATTTAGGATTTTATTATTTAGGATTTTATCATTTAGGATTTTATTTGTTTTAGGATTTTATTTGTTATATTTCAAAACATATAAAAATAATAAAAATAAAATAAAATAAAAGAATAAAATAAATAAATAGCTCATTACAAGCCTAAAAGTGAAAAACAATGAATTGACCCAATCTTGGGAGATAAAGGAGTCTCTCCTTAAATAAGTGTAGGGGTGCTCAACTTGTCTGTTTAAATTTGAGGGTTATAAGAGAAAAAGAAACAAAAAAAATACATATATGACGAAAAATTGTTGTGTTGTGAGCAAAAAGAGTGTGAAAATAAAAATCAATGATGTTTTGTTGAGTTACTATTTAATGTTGTTTTCCTCTCTTAATCATTACTTCTTTATCCTCTTTGATTTTCAGCCCTAGTCTCCATAGGATTATCTCACCTACCTGGACCACATTACAACCTGAATAACGGCATTTTGATCATTATGTGCATGTGTTTCAAGTATAGATTATAAAGGTTTGTGAAGTCTTTGGTAGTGCTAGCTTTCATAATGTACTTTGAGTGTAAACAGTAGCTCAAACACTGAGTGTAAATATTTTAAGAGAATTTTATATCTTGTGAGGACTCTATCACTTATGATGCATTGTTTAGTTAACTTGTCCTCTTGTTTGCCTTGGTTGTAATAACAAAACTATTCATGATTGCCTTAAGCTAGAATTTTTTTTCTTTCAACACTTTGCATTCATAAGAATATTTGGAATCACATGCATTGTGTTGCTTGTAGTGCAAAAGTTTAAGTGTGGGGGAAACATGTTTCTAGCTTTTTAGTTTGGTATTTTAAAAGCCCTTTATTTCTTAGAATAATATTTTTGGCTTGTATCTAAATTTTGAGTCGAATTTGAATTATAATTTTATTATTTGCAATTTGACTTTTGTTCGCTCTATAGGCCATAACTTGAGCTTTGGATATCGAATTGGCGCATACAAGCATGCGTTGGAAAACTAAAAATCAGAGCTACAACCTTTGTGTTGGAAGAAAAGACCAATTCTGAACTTTATCGAGCCTAAATTGCAGATTTCATAATCTGGGCTTTTTTAATAATTTTAAATAATGGGTCACTTGTTTTTAAATCCTAAACCCTAATGCTTAATATCAAGTACTATACGAAACAAAATTTTAGGATTCAGATTGCTACAAGAAATAAATAGTTTTTATTTTAATTTCATGGAAGACTAATTTTATAAGATTATTCCACGAGTTTAGAGTTTCATCAACACCTTGAGATTCAGATTATACTATCAATTTAGAATTCATGATTCTATTCTTGTTTATTTGATTATATTGATATTCTGATTTGTTAAATTAAATTTCAAAAGGATCCATTAAATTTATTTGACAGGATTTGGTTTCGGTTTCTAATTTAATTGAATTATAATTTTGCGATGCTTGATCGGTAATTATAATATTTTGATGATTGTGATAGAAACTGAATTCGCAAATGATTGATTACGCTTGTTTAATCATTTCTATAGTCAAATAAGAACAGAATCACAAATTAGAAATTAAACTCATTGGTAGAATCTTTGTTAAGTCTAAAACTCGAATAAGTGAATTAATCGTTTTGCTCATATGTTAAATCAAAAATCTAAAAATCCCTTTTCTAATTTCAACTTTCGATTCAGTTAATATTATTATATCAGAAGTCTTTGCGAAACGACTCGAGTTATTACCTCTATTTAGATTTTATTAATTGTATTTGACCCCTGTGCGACAGCGGATCAATAGCCTTATTCAAACATGAACCTAGTCTTACTAGTTTAATACATTGTGATACTATAATACATTATGCTTTATTGATCATTTATGTTGTATTTGGTTTAATTATTAAGCTTTATCTTATAATTATATTCAATTTTAATAAGTAAGAGTGGCTTATTCGTAATCAATAGCCTTATCTTGTAGTAAATGTTAATTATTTTTATAATAGTAGTGTAACTTATTCAGTTTGAATTAGAACATCCTAACATTGGAAATTAAACCCAATTAGTATGCGGATACATAACACTGGGGACTAAAACAAAATAGCAAAGCACATAGATTGATACCGTTAGCCATGTTACTGTAAACATCATTTCCGTAAATCTATAGTTGAACTTTAGCCGATGCTCTTTTAATTTAAGATTCCTCATCAAATCATTTTCTATTATCTTTGACTCATTTGCCTTCTTCTTCATCTCAAAAATCTTCTTTTGTAAAGACAATATCACCTCTTTGGCCCGAGCACTCGTCTCATCATTCAACCAGTCAAAACATTTGCATGCTTTTATGCCATGTATCTACAGGATAAAGAACGCGACCAGTAAAACTCTGAAAAATTGAATAAAATGATTGAGAAAAGAGTGATGAATAAATCCCATAATAAGTGATTAAAACCATTAAGAACAAAATGATAAACTTAAAAAAAAAGACCACAAAACAGAGGGATGACGAAAACCATTAAGAATAGATGGATGAAGAAAAAAAAACCTTAATTTGTAAATACCCAGAAAAATGAATTTGAAAATCCACAAATACCCTAATTCCATCCATACCTGAAATAAACCACAGCCATAAAAACTCCTTCTAGAGTTTTCGAGTTTCCACAAAGTCGCCAATGGCGTCTCGATTCCACAGCAACAATGACGTAACCTTTTTCTTTGCAGGTTTGAAGATTTAGTTCCCATAAAGCAATGTGATTCACTCATTCTTCTTCTCTGTAGCCTCATTCTTCTTTCTCGTCACTTCTTTCTCTTCTTCTTTATCCTCCTCCATCTTGTGGGGGCGTATAGATATACTAACAACAATATCTTGATTGTTGCCTTCCTTGTCGCATGACAATCTGTCCATGTCATCATGCATCAATGTAATTTATTCCTTTTAATTATTTTCCTTCAATCTAGCATAACAGTTTTGGCAGTTTTCATTTTATTGTAATTTCAGCTTAATGCACATTATTACCTTGTAAAACATGGACAAATATAAATCCATGTAGATTGCGATTCAAAGTAATAAAAAATATCGTAGCATGTTTTCTATAGAAAGGTCCATCAAGAAGAATTGATAAGCTCAACTAATTTGAGCAAAGAGTTGAAAAGTAAGAAGATTAGAGTTTAAATCGTGGGCAAGGTCGAAAAATACTAATATAATTAAATTAACATTTACATATAAAAAAAATAACTTCCAGATAAATTTCATAATTTTCTAAGTTCCAAAACATTTTCTTTCAAAATTATTTTCAAAAGGATGTATATTGTAGATGTTGCTTACTAAACATGTCATAATTGTCTAAAGGTTATTGTTTTAATCATAACTTGAAATCTACTTATTCATTTTGAGTGATACTTTCTGGAGATGGAACTAGACTTAATTCTTTATATTTTGAGCATCTATTTTATGGTATTTAGTTAAGTATTAATATTTTAAAATGACTCAGAATTTAACAAAATATAAAATATTTGGTTTCAAACACCCGAGGCTTAATTATGAAAACGGCTTTATATAACTAACTAAATATTTAAATAAAAATTATATTAAGAAAAATAGATAGAAATCCAGCTTTGGTTGAAGATAATTATTATCATCAAAATTGTAAGTTTTGTTAGGTTAATTTATTTTAACATGAGGGTTACGGGTGCTATTCAACAACATATCCTTTACTTTTGTCAAAAATTATCTTAGGATTTTAGAGGTTAGAAGATCTTTGAGGTATGAGGGAATGGAACTTGTTACTATATAGGTTTTTTGAATCTAGACTCAAACGATCATAAATTAACATGCAAGTTGCTTGTTGCCTGATTGTTGCGTAGGTAATTTAGGAACTCACATAATTTTGAGAGAAGACTTTTAGTTCAATGTGTGAATCATGCTACTGAAGGCAAATGTGAGTGTTTTGGATGCTTTTTACCCATTGCCACTGTAGTTTAGCCTTTAATTAGTCATTCTAAAATTCTAAGTATTTTTGCCTTTGATGGTGTATCACTTTCTGCCTCCAATTGGTTGTTCTAATATTCTATGTGTTTTTGCCTATGATGGTGTATCTTTTTCTGCCTTTGATTGATCGTAATAAAATTCTAATTGTTTTTGCCTTTGATGGTGTATCTTTTTCTACCTCTGGTTGATCGTTCTAAAATTTGAAGTGTTTTTGCCTCTAGTATAATGCTACTAAACACAGTCTCTTATGGACATGTTTCCTTTGAAACTTCCCCTAAACATGTTTCCTCTTATATATCAACGAGATTTGTATCCTCTAATACAACCGCATGATATGTTTTCTATAATACTTCCATGGCACGTGTTTCCTCTAATACATCCACGAGATGTGTTTCTTCAAATACTTCCACGGGACGTGTTTTCTTTAATACTTCCATGGAACAAATTTCCTCTAATACTTCCATGAGATGTGTTCCCTCTAATACTTCCACGTGACGCGTTTTCTCTGATACTTCCACTCGAAGTGTTTCCTCTGATAGTTCACGAGACGTGTTTCCTTTGATACTTCCACAAGACGTGTTTCCTTGTATACTTCCACTAGACATGTTTCCTCTTATACTTCCACTAGACATGTTTCCTTTGATACTTCCACTAAACGCGTTTCCTCAAAAACTACCATGGAACGCGTTTCCTCTAATACGTATGATACTTCCATTGGAAATGTTTCCTCTGATACTTTCGTGGGACACATTTCCTCTAATAGTTCCACTAGACGTGTTTCTTCTAATACTTCTACTAGACGCATTACCTCTGATACTTCCACAGGACCGGTTTCCTCTAATACTTCCAAAGGACGTGTTACCTCTAGTACTTCCACATGACACATTTCCTTTGATTCATCAATGGGACATGTTTCCTTTTATTCTTCTATGGAACGTGTGCCACTCCAACCATTATTGTTACCTATAGTGCTACCTCACGACCTTCTCACCTCCTATCAACCTAGTGGAAATAGTGAGTTTTTGCCTTCTGTGGGATTCAAGCCCGATACTTGTGGGATAGGTAATGCCTCCACACATTCCCACTAGCAATTCCCCCGTGTATGCGGCATAGTTTGCTTCCCTATCAAAAGATTTCTCTACTTCGATGAAGAGTACATGTGTGAGAGGTTTGAAAGCGGGCTCAGGTATAAAGTATGTGGGACCCCTAGATATATATTAGTATCAGGTGCTAGGGGAGAAATTCAAAAGGGTGGAGATCATGAAACATGGTCGCCTGAATAGAGGTGCTATTGATGGACTGACGAGACCTTCAGTAGAAATCAACCATAAATTTATCATTTAATTGTGGGGTTATGTCTCAAAATATTACCTTTGAATAGGGAAATGGTGACCAACAAATTAGAGGCAGACAATTTTAACATCAAAAGCCTTATGCCCACCCACAAGGGACTACTAGAGATCGACCGATCCACCAAAATGTGGGAGATCAAAGGCCTTAGAATCCTACACAAAACCCAATACGTATTGTTTGATGCTATCATTGTAGACATGAGGGACATAGGATAAATGAGTCTCCCGGAATAACCAGAATATATGTTATGCCTGTCAGAAACCAAACCATCTTGCAAAAGATTATCGGGAGAAGGACATTGTCGACAATAAGGATGTTGTCAACTACAAGGATGTTGCACGCCCTACTGCTCGAGGACCTGTTTTTCATATTAGTGGAGAAGAAGCACCATCTTCCTCCGAACTTATTCTAGGTGAGTGTTCAATTGTTGGAAGGATACTTTCTGTGATATATGACTCTAAAGCGACACGCTCGTTCATTTCATTAAATTGGGTGGATTTGCTCCAACTACATGTCCTTAACATTTGATTTACTGGTTACCCTCCCCTTTGTTGAACCAGTAAAATTTAATTTAGCGTGCTTGCAATGCCCGCTGACTATGTTTAAAATGAATTTACCGATCGATGTAATTTGCATCACTCTAAAACATCTTGGAGTAATTTTGGGAATGGATTGGTTGTTTAGCAACTACGTCATGATATATTTCGCCCAACAGAATGTGATATTTACATATCCCGATATTTCGAAGTTCCTTTCAACCAACACACTAAAGTCTTCTCATAAGGGTGGAGTTCAAAAATATGTGTTTCTCAACTTCATCAATATGACTCCAATGGTTGTTGTCGATGAGATGCCTGTGGTGAAGGATTTCTCTGAAGTTTTCCCACCAAACGTACTAGGAAACGTCGAATTTTCTATCAATGATATTTTAGGTACTGGATTCATCTCTATCACTCTTTACAGAATGGCCCCCTTAGAGTTATTAGAACTAATTGGAAGACCTTATGTCAAAGAAATTCATTCGGCCTAGTGTCTCACCATAGGGATCCCCCGTATTATTGGTCAAGAAGAAGGATGGAAAGTCAAGATTGTGTGTTGATTATCGACAGATCAACAAGGTCACAATAAAAAACAGATACCCCTTACCCCGCATTGATGAATTCATGGACCAACTCAAAGGGCCAAATGTGTTTTCTAAGATTGATCTAAAGTCAAGGTACCATCAAATTCGGGTGAAAGAAGATGATATATCGAAGACATCCTTTAGAACACATTATGGGCACTATGAGTACTTGGTGATGCCCTTTGAAGTGACCAATGCGCCAACTATCTTCATCGATTATATGAACTGTATCTTCCATCCATTCTTAGACAAGTTCGTGGTGATCTTTATTGATGATATCTTTCTATATTCCAAGACCCAAGAAGAACATCAGGCACATTTGCATCAAGATCTACAAGTATTGAACTAGCAACGATTATATGTCAATATAGGAAAATTTTAATTTTGGTTGGAATAAGTGAAGTTGTTGGGATATGTAATTTCTAAGGAAGGGATTGTTTTCGACCCATCCAAGGTAGAAACTGTGATGGCATGGAAACAATTGTATACAATCACAAAGATTAGAAGTTTTATGGGTTTGGTCGGGTACTATAGGAGATTTATTGAGGGATATAACAAGATTGTTGCTCCATTGACACACCTTACCAAAAAGAACCAGATTTATGCATGGACTAAGGTGTGTGAGAAAAGTATCCAACTAATTAAGGAGAAGCTAACTATGTCCCCAGTGTTAGTGTTGCCACAAGTAGAAGAGCCGTACAAAGTTTATTGTGATACTTCCTATCATCGTTTGAGTTGTGTGTTGATGTAGAACAAACGAGTAGTGGCCTATGACTCAAGGCAATTGAAGGTGCATGAAAAGAATTATCCCATTCATGACTCGGTGTTAGCTGCAATTGTCTTTGCATTGAAAATTTGGAGACATTATCTATATGGGTGTAGTTTGAATGTATTTAGTGACCATAAGAGTTTGAAATACTTGTTTGATCAAAAGGAACTTAACAATAGGCAGAGGAGATGGAAGGAGTTCATTAAATATTATGAGTTCACGTTGCATTACCATCAAGGGAAAGCAAATATGGTGGTCGATGCCCTAAGCAGGAATTGAGTTCATCTCTCGTTTGTAACAATGAGAGGGTTGGAGTTGTTAGAGAAGTTTTGTGTCTTGGATCTTAATTTGGATTCCATATTAGGGAAAATGCAATGTGGAATGATCATTAAAGATAGTGAATTGATGAATGAGATTAAAGTTCTCAAAGTTATAGACGTGTTGACTCAAGAGAAAATGAAGTTGATCGAGGTCAGCAAGGCACCTTGAATTTGAGTAGGGCCCAGACGATATTTTGAGATGTAATTGAGGTGTTTGTATCCCTAACAACACATAATTGAGGAAGAATATCTTGGATAAGGCCCATAAATGCAAGTTGAGTACTCACCCTAGTATCACCAAAATGTACAAAGACCTTAAGCAAAAGTTATGGTGGTCGGGAATGAAAAAACAGGAAGCAGAATATGTGGCTTGATGTTTGACTTATCAAAAAGCCAAGGTAGAGCACCAGAAACCTGGGGGACTACTAAGGTCATTAGATATACCAATATGGAAATGGTATAATATATCTATGGATTTCGTGGTAGCATTGCCTAAGACTCAATAGAAGTTTGACTCAATTTGGGTGATTGTCGACAGGTTGACCAAAGCTGCCCATTTCATACCCGTGAGGACTACGTATGATGTGAATAAGCTTGCATAGATCTACATTTCCCAGATTGTTATACTACATGTGGTACCCTCCAACATTGTGTCATGTAGAGATCCAAAGTTTATTTCTCGTTTGTGAGGAGCGTTACATGAGGCGATGGGTACTAAGTTGAGATTGAGTTCGGCCTATCACACTTCAACTGATGGACAAGCAGAAAGGACTATTCAGACCTTGGAGGATTTACTGAGAGCGTGTGTGTTGGGTGAGCGAGGAAGTTGGGATAATGTGTTGCCTCTCATTGAGTTCACATATAACAACAACTATCATGCGAACATTGGAATGGCACTATACGAGGCTCTATATGGGCGTAAGTGCCAAACTCTCTTATGTTGGTATCAGGATGGTGAGAACCTAATTGTGGGGCCATAATTGATACAACTGATCACAAATAAAGTTTGTCTGATCCAAGAAAGGATAAAGACATCAAAAAACATACAAAAGAGTTATGTCAACAAACGGAGGAAACCACTGGAGTTTCAAAAGGGTGGACATGTATTTTTTTAGAGTGAAGCCTACAAGTGAAATTGGTAGGGAACTGAAGTCTTAGCAGCTCACTCCTAAATCCATTGGCCCATTTTAGATCCTCTAATGTGTAAGTCTCGTAGCTTACCAGATTGTCTTGCGTCCAAGTCTAGCCAAACTGCACCATGTATTCCATGTGTCACAGCTGAGGAAATATATGGCTGATCCTTCCATGTTATCACGCCAGATGATATCCAGTTAAAGGAGAACCTTTGCTTTGTAATCCCACCATTAAGCATTGGAGATATGACTACTAGCGCCTACGGGGTAAGGAGATCACCTTGGTCAAGGTGATTTGGGATCAAACGACTGGATATGCAACTTGGGAATTAGAGGAAAAGATGAGAGAGCTCTACCCTAACCTTTTCATGTCTAACTAGTTTCGAGGATGAAACTATTTTTAAGGGGGTGAGTATTGTATTATCCTCAAATTATTATTCAAAATAATAGAACCTATTAATATTATTCAATATTAAATTATGTGCAATAAATATTTGTCTGGTTCCACTTATTGTAGTTCATAAAGTTATGAGTAAGAATTATTTAATCGACGGGAAAGTTTAAATTTTTGTCTTGTTCCACAATTTATGTATACTCACTAATAATAAACAGAAAGAAATACCAAAACCCTAGACACCATCTCCTTCACACCTCCTCTTTTATGTGTATCCAAAGCTTGGAACTTCTATTTCCTTGTGAACATATTCATGGGGCTTAGAGCTTTGTACTAGGAAGAAAAACGGCCAAGGTAAGGGCTTTTCCCCAAACAAATTCTAGTTAGACTATTGATTGGATGACATGAAATAAATAATTTTGATTACTTATATTTTAGAAGGAATTAATGTAGACTAATGGATTAAAATAATAAAACCTTAATTTTTTTGTTGATATTGATTTGTAATATATGACTTCTATGAAGTAGACTATTGAATTTTATGTTATCTATGATAAAGTTATAGTTTTATGATAAATATGAAATAAAGTTTAAATTTTTACCTTAAATGTGATAGAGTTTTAACTTTTATGATGTATATGAGTTGGACTTTGAACTTTCTTGTTATATATGTTAAAGTTTTAATCTTTATGGCGCATATGACATCAAGTTTCGATTTTTATGTGTATGTGGTAAAAATTATAATTTTTAAGATTATTTGTCTATGAATATGTGATACTCGTAAAAAGGATGTGTGGTATGTGATCTTAGTGGGTTGTGTAGGAACATATCTCTTTAAATAATGATATGTGAATAATGTAATGATTTTAAAAAGTGATTTTGAATGCATATGACATGATTCTTAGTGGGTTGTGTAGGAATATATCGCTTTGATAATATATCATCATGTCATGGCACATGCATCTTGTGGGAGTTGCCTTAGTGGCAGGTTTGTTTTTCCCATTGGTATGAGTGATCTTTCTGTGTGGAAATTACCGTAGTGGCAGGTTTATATTCGGATCATATAGTTTTAGGAGCATGCCTTATGCATATGTTTTGATATTCAATTTACCGGTTTGCACATTTTTGTTTTTAAATTGGAAGTTCTTACATTCATAGGTTTTGTGTTATTCTTCTATAAATTTAGCTTTGGTTTGATGTAGATGATTGGAAAAAAAAAAACTAACCCTTACAACAATATTTTAGGTACTAATGAATTCCACGAGATTCAAGAGTAGTAAATGAGTATTGATGTGCGACAAACGTGGGGCAAAATTTGTTTTTTTAAGACAACTTTGTAATAATAGAATTGCAGCAATGTTTCTAAGTTTATTTTTAATCTTTTGTTAGCAGCTTTTAAAATGCACTACTATTCTAGAAATACGGAAGCGGGTTCCCTTTCGTTAGGAATAATTGATTTTAGTTTGTTTTGGCTTTTGAATAAATATTTTCTTAATGATATAAAATAACGTAGTTGTTACTAATTATTTAAATAAATAAATGTTAAGGATTCTTAAAAAATAAAATAATTGTCGTAAATTTTTCTAAGCGATCAATATTTTTAACTAATGCATTGGATTAATAATTTGGGGTGTTACTGAACGCGTACCCTCTAATTCTTCCAATTGTCCACGTATCCTCTGACCACATTGCCTCTGGTCCATGCATTCTCTGACCACATTGCCTTTGGTCCATGCATCATATAACCACATTGCCTTTGGTTCGTGCATCCTCAGACCATGTTGCCTTTGGTTCACATATTCTCTAATCTATATGTTTTTGATTAGGGACTTGGATTTAATTCCGACTCCAATTTCAGTATATTGCTAAGTTATTATAATTTTTGTAGATGAAGGATTTGTTGCATGCATGACATAATAAGGACATTTTATACAAAATTTCTCAAGTTCAATATGTTATCATTATTGAAATCACGCATGGCTTTATTGATGGTGGGGAAGTTCATATTATTTCAAGCATGTTTCAACAGGTAAAAGAGAATCATCAAGATGCAAATTTAGATTTGGTCAGACCATCTTTACCATTCATGACTTAACTATCTTGGTGACCCACATTGACATATTTGAGGGGCTTTTCTCTAGTTACAAAGAATTTATTTTTGAGGTCATGCAAAGTTTTAGAATCATTATAAAAGCATTATTTCTGTCAAGTTTTATAAAAAGAAACTGCCATGGAGAGCTTCAGCTTAAGGCGCATCAAAATTTCATGTTATATACATTTTTATGAAAAAAATATTTTAAACTACCCCTTCCTATATTTTCATAACTCACTGAGATTTTATCTCACACTTTATTTTTATTTTTATTTTTTTATATTAGCAACTAGAGGGAACCAAGGTAAGGTTTGAGCAGCAGAGGACTGGTCCAAGCTTATTAATTTTAAAATTTTGATATATTGAATCGTTTGACTTAATGAAAAATTATTAAAAGACTTATATTAGTTCAAGTTGTAATATTAATTTATGAATCCACAAAAACAAGTTGTAAACTATATTTTGAATGTAGTTTTTAGTTGTGTTTTATGATTCCAATTATTATTTTATTTTATTTGCGTAAGTTTATTAAGGTGTATGGATTTAATTTCCATGTTCTAGATAATTGGCATTGGGTCTTACATTTTGGTATTAGAGCTAGATCGATTCAATAACACTTTGGGTATGGATTAGGAAGTATGATAATCTTTCTTTTGCTATACATTCTAAATACTATTTCACCAAAAATTAACCTTGATTAACTTAATATTTTGTTTTTGGTATACATAATTATGGCAAGAAGACCTAGAAGGCCAAGGTGCAATGCTCCACCACCACCACCTGTTGTTGAACCCTGGGAAAGGGTGATTGAAGCTATTAAAATGCAAGCCTAACTATCCATAATTTGGTACTCAAAATGCTAGTTTTTTAAGTTGTAGCTTCCAACCTTCGAAGGCCCCAATCTTGGCTAGATGAGATTAATAAGGCATTTAAAGTAGTGCCATGTACTGAAGAACAAAAGAGAGGCATTAGTTTCCCATCTATTGAAGGTTAAGGCAGAATAATGGTGGAGGGTACCAAGAATTATCTTTAGACTTAGAGAACCCTTGTGAATTGGGAACACTTTGAAGTGGCCTTTTTGGACAAGTACTGTAAAAAAAAGTACAAAAGGAAAGGCAGGCTAAGTGACATAAAAAAAAAAAGAGTCTGGAAGGTTTGGCCAACAATTGAAGGTAAAGACTACACAAGGTAAGCGAAAGCAAATACATACCTCCAGTTCCCCAAGAGTAAAAAAGTGTCTTAAGTGTTGCAGAGAGCATGGAGAGAGTGCTTGGTTGGAAAGAAATATTGTTATTACAACAAATATCCTGGTCATATGGCTCATTCATGTCTAGTACATCACATACAAGGAAATTCCAACCCAAGCAAACCTAACACTTGAAGAGTCTTTGCCCTCGGTGCTAAGAAGGGTAAGAATCACAAACTGGTTAATGGCACTTGTTTTATAAATCAAACTTCTTTGACAACTATGTTTGACACTAATGCATCCCATTAATTCATATCCTCAAATTGTGTTTTACAAGTCAATTTTTCCTTACTTGAATTATCCTTTCCCTTCGTTGTAACTATTGTAGCTAGGAATTCAATTGAAACCTCCTTAATGTTCCATCAGTATCATATTATCTTATTTAATATTAATTTATAACACTTGAAGAGTCTTTGCCCTCGGTGCTAAGAAGGGTAAGAATCACAAACTGGTTAATGGCACTTGTTTTATAAATCAAACTTCTTTGACAACTATGTTTGACACTGATGCATCCCATTAATTCATATCCTCAAATTGTGTTTTACAAGTCAATTTTTCCTTACTTGAATTATCCTTTCCCTTCGTTGTAACTATTGTAGCTAGGAATTCAATTGAAACCTCCTTAATGTTCCATCAGTATCATATTATCTTATTTGATAGAATGTTTTTAATAGATTGATTTTTCTTAATAGAACATTATATATAGGGATGGACTCAATGTTTAAACATTTAGTGATTCTGATTTGCCATGGTAAGGAAATTATCATTCCCCCATAAAGTCCCCAACCAGAACTACCTTCCCTATCCAAAAATCCCTAGCTCATTTGATGTTTAAAAAATGGGGGTCAATGCATATTATTGTTGTTATCCTTTAACTCAAGGTCAAAAGTAGAATTATCAAACATTGTAGTGGTTAGTGAGTATGAAGATTTCTTTCCAAAAGATGTGACATCCCTTCCTCCATAAAGAGATAAAGAATTCTCTATAGACTTGGACCCTGTAATAGAACCAATCTCCGTTACCCCTTATAGTTGTCCCCCTTAGAGTTCATTAGACTAAGTGTGTCACCTTGGGGAGCTCTTGTACTGTTAGTAAAGAAATAGGATGATCGTTGAATTTGTGGACATGTTTCTAACTTTGTACTGTGAAATTTTGAAAGCTCTTAATAGCCTAACTTAGTTTTTTTAGCATGTTTCTAAACTTTGAATCGTAATTGAGTTTTAAAATTATTATTTGTATATTGACCCTTACTCGTTAGGCAGGCGATAAGTTGAGCTCTGAATATTGGATTGATGCATGTGAGTAAGCGAAGGAAAGCTAAAAATCAGAGTAACAACTTTGTTGTTGGCACAAAACCCCAATTAAGAACTATATTGGGTCTAAATTGTCGGTTACGTGACCTTAGTTTTTCTTTTGTAGTAATATTTAGTATCGAGCAACTTGCTTTGCGCCCTTGAGCTTTTAGATCCCAAATTCGAGTATTATATAGTTCAATTTTTTTTAGTAATGGGAGTTCGGTTTTTCAGACACTTGGATACATTCTCGATGGAAGGCTAATTTATCAAATTAATCAACTATTTCAAAATTTAATCGGGACCTTGAGGTATGTTAATCTCACGTTGATGATTCTATTGCTTTTTATTTGATTACATTGTTATTTTGATTGCTTAATTTGAATCTCAATAGGATTAATAAAATTAGTTTGACAAAATTCAATTTTTAAATTTAATAAATTGCATTTTTCGATGCTTGATAATTAACTCTAATACATCGATTAATGTGATGCTTAATCTAGTTAAAGAAACATAATTCGCATAGGGTGAATTAAGCTTGTTTGATTAATTCTATTGTCAAATAGGAAGAGTCACAATTTAGAAATTGAATTTGTTGATAGAATATGTGGTAGATTTGAAACTCTCGAATCAATGAATTAATCGTTCCAACTTGATTGTAATTCGTTTTCCTAATTTGTCTAAACCTGAATTCAAACCCCCACCTTTTTAATTTCATTATTCTAAATTCGATTATTATAATCAAAAGTATGTGAAACGACTCGAGCTTTTTCCCATAAGCTATGTTTTATTACTTGTATTTGACTCGTCTGTTGTAACATCTAGACATTTTATTTTATTTTATTTTTATATTTTACTTTATTAGGAGATGAGATAATTATTCAAGAAATTGTTGGTGATAGTTACTATTGTATCGTGTTATTTTAATTTTTGGTAATAATATTAATAATAATAATAATAACTATTATTATTATTATTATAATAAAAGAATGAATCGGGAACCATTAAATGGCTTATGTTGAAATACCAAGTTCTCCCATTCCCCACTTATTATCACTTTCCTCATTTAATACAACACGATACACACTTCTAATGATAAAAAGGAAAAAAAACAAAAATTGACACCTTCCATTCAAAAACGCGAAGGATCTAGGGGGAAAAAAGGGCTTAGGAGAGAAAAAGAGACAAACTATTTTGATGGAAAAGGCAACCACCAAAAGGGAAAAGAGAGGAGTAACCCTATTCCCAATTTTGTTAAAATTAGCCTCAGAAAAACATTGATTGCGCATTCGTTAACCATTGGATCGGGCTAATTTTTGGACAACAGGTTTGCAACATTTAGGTCTTCGTTTTCAACGGCCGGATCAGCTAAAAGAAGTTCAGAGAGGGAGAAATCGTGCTTGCACAACAGCAGGTGTGAAATGAGTGAGACAAGAGTTTGTGAAGCATAATTCTAGAAACAACTTTGGTATCGATAAGGGCATCACTCCATCCGCTTTCTTACTTGAATTATATGTGATATAAATATACTGTGATGCTATGAATTAGTTTTGTTTGTTTCTTATCTTTAAAATGAATATTAATAATGGATGTGTTTAACATGTTCAAATTGTGGAAAATATATGTTATACGATACGTTGTTACTATGGTTGTGCTTGACATGTTGTGGTTATTCAAGGTGATTACTTTGTGTCTAAACTAGTTTGGTTTAGGAAAAAGTTGAATGATTTTGGACGCTCTGGTTGAGTGATCTATATTGTTACTAATAAAAGTGTATACATTCATGCAATCATAGTTGTGTGGTGCGTCCATAATTGGTTGGAGCCCAAAGTTATGTGGTGCATCCATAATTGGTTGGAGTCCACAAATCCTTGCGGGGATTTTGAGTTAGTGGTGTTGCTTGGAAGGACCCATGAAGCCCTTTTGAGGGAGGTGATATTCCGAAATCATGCATTGACATATAGTTTAACAAATAGATTGTGCATTTTGGTTGATTTGTATCTTTGGTGCGTTGTGGTTTTTAACTGTTAAACGAAATATATGATTTCTTTATATTTTTGCTATAACAACTATATATGCATGCATATTTGCTTTGTGTTTGTTATTTGGAGATGACCCTTATGTTTGGTAGGACGTCATATATAGTGTTACTTAAGTGAATAATGTCACGATCAACCCAATAGGAGAAATGTGAGGAAGTACAATAGCATGCAGTTAGAGGCTCCGAGATACTTTTGTGTCAAGGTTAGACTTGTTGGGTTAGTTTTCCACAAGTGCAAAGTTCATGACCAAATATAATTTATGTTTGGGTAGTAAAACATCAAGAGTTTTGGCACTAGGAGTTTCTTTTGTTTAATGTATTAATTTATGAGGCCTAGTATGGAAGGAAAATCTAGAACGCCTTTGTGTTGGTTAGATGTTGGAGAAAAAGATGGGGAGGATGTAACAACCCTCTCACTAATTTAGAAATATATATATATATATATATAAGATTTAAGTATAAATTGGGATTTCTACAATTTTAGTAATTGTTAATATTGTATTTTTTTAGTAATATTGAATTAGGACCAAGGGTAAAATATTCAATTTTCCTTCACTTTCAGTTACACACCCCCAAAAACATTCAAAAACACTAATACTTGGTTACTACTCAAGTTCTTTACATTCCAGTTGATCCTTGCATACCACTTTCTTCTTCTGAAGTAGAGCATAAATGGTAGGGAACATAAATTTGACAAGGCAAACATCATCCACAAACCTAGCTTAGGATGAAAGGGGTTATTATCATCAAAACTATGAGTTATGTTCCATTAATTTATTTTAGAATGAGGGTTATAGGAGTTTTTCGCCAACATCTTTTACTGTTGTAATAAATTATCTTGGGATTTTAAGGGTTAGAAGAACTTAAAGGTGTTAGAAGGATGACATTTTTTAGCATATAGGTGTTTTGAATCTGCACTCAATTGATCTTAAATTACCATACATGTTGCTTGTTGCTTGATTACTACATTAAAAATTTAGGAAACCACATAATTTTGAGATAAGAATTTTAGTTCAATGTGAGGGTCATGCCATTGAAGACAAATGCGACTGTTTTGGTTGCTTTTCCATACTTTCCACTGTAGTTATGCCTCCAATTGGTAGTTCTAAAATTCTAAGTGTTTTTGCCTATGATGGTGTATCGCTTTCTACCTCCAATTGGTTGTTCTAAATTTCTAAGTGTTTTTTCCTCTAATAGTGTATATTTTTCTGCCTCTAATTGATTGTTCTAAAACTCAAAGTGTTTTTTCCTCTGGTGAATTTCTTTTAAACAAAATCTCTTCTAGACGCGTTTTCTCTGATGTTTCCTATAGATGCATTTTCTCTGATACTTCCACATGACTTGCTTCCTGTGATACTTCCACGAGACATGTTTCTTCTCATACTTCAACGGAACATGTTTTCTCTTATACTTCCATTGAACGTATTTCCTCTTATACTTCCACTGGACGTGTTTCCTCTTATACTTCCACAAGATGTGTTTCCTCCAATACTTCCACTAGACGCATTTCCTCTAATACTTCCATTCAATGTGGTTCTTCAAATACTCCAAAGGGACACGTTTCTTTTGATACTTCCAAGGGACGCGTTTCCTCTAATACTTCCATAAGACATGTTTCCTCTTATACTTCCACATGATGTTTTTGTTCTTATACTTCCACGAAACGTGTTTCCTCTTATACTTACACTGGACGTGTTTTCTCTAATACTTCCACTCGATGTGTTTCCTTAAATACTTCCACGGGACGTGTTTCCTCTTATACTTCCACAAGACGTGTTTCCTCCAATACTTCCACTAGACGCATTTCCTCTAATACTTCCATTCAATGTGGTTCTTCAAATACTCCAAAGGGACACGTTTCTTTTGATACTTCCAAGGGACGCGTTTCCTCTAATACTTCCATAAGACATGTTTCCTCTTATACTTCCACATGATGTTTTTGTTCTTATACTTCCACGAAACGTGTTTCCTCTTATACTTACACTGGACGTGCTTTCTCTAATACTTCCACTCGATGTGTTTCCTTAAATACTTCCACGGGACGTGTTTCCTTTGATACTTCCTTGGAACATGTTTCCTATGTTACTTCCACTAAATTCATTTCCTCTAACACTTATATGGGAAGTGTTTCCTTTTATACTTCCACAGGCAACTATATCAGAAAATATTAAAAATAGCGTATGAGAAAAAAAATCCGTCCTCGAAAATTCTGGAAAGGAGACCTAGTACTAAAAAAGATCTTACCCATTCAAAAGAATTATCGTGGGAAATAGACCCCTAACTATGAGCACTCATGCATTGTGAAGAAAGCTTTCTCAAGTGGGGCTTTAATCCTCATGAATATGGAAGGAAAATATTTAGCCCTCTCTATAAACTCAAACGTTGTAAAAAAGTATGATGCTTAAAAAATGAATATCCACTAGGTCTAAAACCTGAAAGGGGCAACCTAGGAAACAATTAGGGTACAAAAAAATAATAATGAATAACCGCTAGGTTGAAAACCTGAAAAGGCGACCTATGTAAAACTTATGGTATAAAAAAATAATACTAATGAATACCGCTAGGTTGAAAACCTGAAAAGGCGACATACGAAAAAACTATGGCACAAAAAAAAATATAAATATATGTTTGGTTGAAAACCTGAAAGGGCAACCTGAGAAAAGAATAAAAACAACAAAATCAAAAATAAAGAATATATACTCGAAAGGAAAGAATCAACAATATGGGTCGGACTATGGCAGATGAAGTTAGTACAATCTACCTTTGAATTACTAGTAAACAAGTCAGGTCTCCACCTATTGCTTTTGTTTTATCTTATGTATATTCTTTTTTTACAACGAATATTGAACCTTAATATATTGATATATACTTTTATCATCTTTATAATTAAACATTTTTTTCCAGAATGCATCTAATGATTATCATGTATTGGAAAGTAAAACATATACCATACCTCAATATAATGAATTGTGATAAAATCAGATATACTATAGGTTGTTTACAGTACAAGGCAGACGACAACATGAGACTCAACTTTAATATCACAATATTTATTCTTCTTCATAAGAAAATAAAAAGACAGAAAGAAAGAAAAGCAAAAAAGGAAGAAAAAAAAAACGAGAAAAGTGACAAAAAGGAGATCAAAGATATCAAGTCCAAGAAAATATATAAGTGTTTTATTCATGAATTGAATTGTCGTATCCAATAAAAATATTCATAAAAAAACCAACATTAATTCATTCATTCATTCATTCCTTCGTTCTTTTGTTCTTTCCTTCATTCATTCGTTCACTCACTCACTCACTCACTTATTCAGAAAATGACTCGCACTAAAGTCGAGAAAACGACCCGCATGTTGAAGCTAGGAAAACAACTTGCACTTGAAGTTGAGAAAATGACTCGCACCCAAAGCCGAGATAACGACCCATATGTTGAATTCAGGAAAACGACTTGCACCTGAAGCCGAGAAAACGACCCGTATCTTGAATCCAGGAAAACGACTCACACCTGAAGTCGAGAAAATGACCCGCATCTTGAAGCCGAAAAAACGACTTGCACGTGAAGTCGAGAAAACAACCTACATGTAAAAAAGGCTAAAGTTAAATGATTAAAATATTTTCTCACTAAGAACTAATTAGTTATTTACTATGGTGCTGATATTTTTCTTGTAAAAAAAGGTTTTCAGTTTTAGGGTTTAGATTTTCCCTAAAACATTTTTCTTCTAAATATGGCTAAAGTTAAATGACCAGAATTACAATTTTCAAACTACATAACCAAAATCGTCGTATTTTAAAATTTAGAAAACCAAAAACATATTTTTGTCAAAAATATTTTAAGAATATTTTTAAAATAATTATCTCTAATTTTTCTTAATTTAAGTTGTCACATTTGCTCTCAATATTTTCTTTATATAGTTAGATTCCCTTGATTTTGATTTGGACAATGCTCACGTGATGTTGTATTTTCTTTATATAATGAATTGTGATAGAATATACAACTCATTTATTTTATTTTTATTTTTTTGTTTAAAAATCTTTCTTTTAAATAAATAATTTGCCAGTTTATTTATTTATTTTAAAAGAATTGTTATTTCAGTTTTTAATATTTTCACTTTATATTTTAAGATTTAGCTAAAATATAAATTAGGAAATATTCAAGTACCTAAAAGAGTATGCAATATACGAGTAATTATGTTGGAGTTAAGTCATATAGTTTCTCATCTACATCTTATGGCAAATATTGCTGCACAAATCCACTTTTTTTTCTATATTTTTAGAGAATGAGAATTAATATATGATCCATTTGGAGCTGCTATATGGAAACTTTGATCTTTTATCTAATATTCATTTTGAATTTTATCTTTTTTTATTCATTTTCCTCTTTTACCTTTTTTTTTCTTTTAATTTGTAAAAGAGTATGCAATATACGAGTAATTATATTGGAGTTAACTCATATAGTTTCTCATCTACTGTGGTTGGGATATCTTATGGCAGATATTGGTGCACAAACCCACTTTTTTTCTATATATTTAGAGAACGAGAATTAATATATGATCTATTTGAAGCTGCTATATGTAAATTTTGATCTTTTATTTAATATTTATTTTGAATTTTATCTTTTTTATTCGTTTTCCTCTTTTACCTTTTTTTTTAATTTGTTTTTATTCATTTATCTTTTTTTCTTCCTTGTCGTCATTTATATTTTGCGTAATATTCATTTTAGTCTTTATAAAAATAATAAACTTATATAATTGTGAAAGATAATGATTGAAATGATTATTAAGTAAAAAATTAAGAACTAAAACAAAAGATAAAAATCAAAACGAATTAAAAAATATATATAAAAGCCCAAACCAAATATTAAATTAAAGATTAAAATTATATTTAAGCCTTTAATTATTTTTTAAAAAGTGGTAAACAAAATAGAAGTGATAATATTTAAAAATAAAAAGAGTTGACAACTTAAAAAATAAAACTTAAACGAGTTAGAAATCTAAAAAAATATATTTAAAAGTGAGTTGTATATTCTACATAATGATAAAAAAAAATGTCACATTAGCATTATTTAAATCAAAATCAAGGGACCAATTATTTGCAAAAATGGACTAAATTTAAGGAGTTAAAACTACAATTTTCAAAGTAGGGGCCAAAATCTCCTGATTTTGAAACTTGGGACCAAATGAGCATTTTAACTAATATTTTTCTCTCGCCTATGAAGATAAATGGAAAATAAAAAATATAATTTTATATAGCAGTAACACTTGGCAGAAAATTAAATATCAGACACACCATAATTTTTAATATGGTAAATATCTCTCAAAATGAGAGAATAAAAAAACCATGTAATATATTCCGATAAAAACCTTTCACAAAATTGGGTACTCCAAACTAACTTTCATAAAAGATAAAACTACTATGAATGTATATTAAAATAAAATTTGTGAATGAGATAACATGCTCAAATTATAGACCAAACAAAATTTTCTACAAAATCAATTACTACTAGAACCTAATTTCCTTCCACTCGGTTATTGTTGCTGCCTTTCTTTTCTTTTGTTATGGTATTTTGTGTTGTCTTTTTTCTTATTTTCAAAAATAATGCTACTGCACACTAGGGATTTAATTCCCAAGAGTTGCTCATCCTCCCCCATTGTTTTTTTGAGGTCCCTCAATTTTCCAAATTTACCCCTTATCGGATCCCAAGTTTCGAGTCAGTCAATTCCCAGATGCGTGAATCTGGTAACTTAAATGTAACTTAAATTAATGGCATTCAGTAGCCACCAATACATAACTCATGTCAACCTTCTCACCAAAATTTCTTCTTCAACACTCAACCTCAAATCCTTCACCAATTTTCAAATTTTTGGAGTTCAAAAATTCCATTCTTCTATCCATCTGCATCATCAACTCTACTTTTCCTCAATGTAGAGGTAATGTAACTCTAAAATCCTCCTCATTATCATTTTGGTTGTTAAAGTTTTTGAAGTTCTATATTGCGTTTTACCAAATCCTCGTCTCCGATAGTATGTTTTTTAAAAACTTACCACTACCGGGTTCACATATTCGATAAGTGTTAATGCAATCTAGAATTGTCTCTTTTCTGCTATATTCGATTTTAACTTGAGTTAAATATTTGTAGTTAGTCATGGTTAACCCTAAAGCTGAATCCAAAAATTTGTTGACACCCGATATGAAATATGAGGCTACAGTTGAACCCAAACCTGAGTTAACAACTAAAGAAATACTTGAGCTCATACTTGACAGAGATATCCCTTAAGTAGGCAAATGGCATTGATTCCAATGTTATTATGGTGCTGCTTCTTCCTCTTCCTGCATGACTACTTCTCATGCCCGGTCCATTGGATAAAAAAGTCATGTCCCCAAAGCAAGAATACAAATCAATAACTTTTTAAGAATATTACAAGTTATAGGCGAGGAATGCCCAAAAACAATAATACCAAGTATTGGGCATAATTAACCGCACAAATTAATAATTTAAAAGACCCCTAAAAACTAGACCCCTTAAAAATTTGTCAGCTTAGAGGGCCCGTAGACCCACTTTTTAAAAAAAAAAATCGATTTTCTTTTTCGAGAAAAAAAGTTTTTTAATTGTTTCATCGATAATTTTTTTTTTTTATCTTTCTCCATAATTTTTTAGATTTTTTACTATAAAAATTTTCAATTTTTTTCAATAAAAAATGTTCGATTTATTTTTGAAAAAATTTCCAATTTTTTTTCAATAAAAATTACTGATTTTTTTTCGATAAAAAATTTCTTATATTTTTTCGATAAAATTTTTCTGATTTTTTTCGATAAAATATTATTTTTTTTTTTTTATTAAACTTTTTTTCAAGAAAAATATTTTAAAATTAACAAAATATTGGGGGTCTATGGGCCACTAGAGACCCCTCCCTTAGGCCCCATGAAACAATGGGCCGAAATTTTAAAAAGTTACTTTGATAAGGGACCTTGTAGTTAGGGGCTTTTTTGACGGCTCTAATTGCTACTCTGATGTTATTTTGCGTCTTCAACTGCAGCAAGGATGGAACTTCCATGTTCAGAAGCCTTCTCCATCGTAGATCTGACATCATAAAGACATCCGGTGATATCCAATATGGCCATGACTTCACTATTTTCCACAACAGGTAGGTGCTTGAATTTATCTATCATTTGAAAAATATATCAAATTATACAGGTGTTACCCAAGAACTTTCTCTAGCTAATTCTTAGTCACTTCATCTTCCTATTCATTTATTACATTCTCAACAAAAATTGAAAATGTTGGTGTTGAGAATAAATTTCATGGTCAATTCACTTTATGTGAAGTGTTAAATAAGATTAGTTTCAACTTACTATTACTAGTCCATTCGTATATATAAGCTAATTAATATGATAAGTAATGAGTTTAAATTGGGTCAAGACTATTAAGAAAAAGTGAACCAAAATTTGATACATTTATCGCTACAGAGACTACTTAGTTCCATTTGCAAGTGGTAAATATGGAGATTAAGTGTTATTTGCTCTTTTATCCAGACAATTGCAATGGGAGCCATAGACAATCCATGGTTTTCAAATAAATTAATGTCTCTAGAGGATAAAATGCCAATTAAAGACCAAAATAGTAAACTAGAAAAGATAAACACGACAACGAAAAAAGTTACAGAAGAAAATGTGTATCACAATAACGATCATTAACATGAGAAGAAACTATGAACTAAGGCTTGCTTCCTAGGTTTATGCAATAAAACTTCCCTGCTAGACAAGCTAAAGTTCATGTACAATAATGAACAACAAACAACCTTATAACAAGTTATTATAAAAATCCACCTCATGATTTTGACACAAAGATGCATCTACATGTATATCTTTGTGTAAGTATGTTTACATGAAAAAGAAAATCGTGACATTGAAAGATAAAAAAAACAACCAAAGTAGCAAACTATCAAACATTTTGCATAAGATTAAAAAATAAATTCATAATTAATTCAATTTTATCAGAATTACTCCATTCAATAACTCTTTGTAGACATTGAACTTCATTGATTCAATCATCTAACTAATACTATTTATTATTGAGTAGATTCAATTAGCATTTTTCATAAATTTTTTAAAATATTTAATACTTCATCAAAAAAAAGTTCAATTCGATGTATAATATGCTTTCTAAATGCAATAATTATTCATAAATTCTAACAATCTTGAAATCCCCACTCATTTAAATTTGGATACCTATTTTTCCATGACCAATATCAAATGTGCATCCAGATATTCTTCCTGCAACATAGAGAGACAACACTACATGTTCTGATACATAAAACCGTGATATGTTACATTAGTTGCACTAATTGTTCTTTGTTAGCCTGGAAAACAATAATATAAACATCTGTTAAAAGAAAAATTTGTATAATAATACACATCAAAAGAGAATTATTTCCACCCCCAATTTCATTTTCAAGGAAAGACTGCAAGAGTATATAAAACAAAACAACTCAGTGCCTAGTTAGATAAATCATACACATTGAGCATAAACATTCTTATGAAGAGAAACATTCACAAAAATAATATCAAGTTTATGGGATCCATAATAACATATCAATTTTGCTTTTTTTTTTTTTTGTATCTTAGTAAAAGAGGCATTATTAGTACATTAAATAGGTCTTAGGTAGGAGATTCCAAACTCAAGGAAAAGATCAACAACCTCACTTTGTCAAACACTTTCATGGGATCTTTAGGTTCAATCATGTCTTTAGCAGTCACAATACAATCATAAATTTGAAAAATTCTTTTTGATCCATGCCTTGGCTTATTTGTCTCCTGTTAAACAATGTACATATGAGACAGAGTTTAGGATATGTGTTAGCCATCTCAAAAGCAACAATAACATGATCACCATGGTGTGATAATAAACACTGACCTAATAATTCAATTTTTATTGTAAACATATAAAATATAGGTCAAACATAAGTGTTGCACAAAGGTATGGGAAAATTTACCATCTTTTGTAGTTCACTTAGTCTAGATGAATCCACAAAGGTATGGGGAAGAAGCTAAAATATCTCTTGTGCACCCGAGAAAACTACAAGAAAGGAAAAGTCAATTTTGAGTGTAAGAGTCACTTTTCAACATTAATTAATAAGACAAAAGTAAATGAGATACATCATAAACCATTAGTTCATGAATCGAGTGATGATTTCAATTTCAACTTGTCATTATGTCTCCTAAAGAAAGGACCCGATGTTCTAAATTGCAGTTCGTAACCACAATTCCAACTGCAATATAAAGGTCTATACTGTAACCACAACTGTAATTTAAAACCGTGATGTGCAACATGTAGAGTAAAAGTATGATTTCCCAAAACTAACGCTCGTGGTTTTAAATTGCAGTATGCAATCAAAATTATGGTCACTATTATTTTTGTGTATGTTTATTAGTATACTCTGGTGATTATTCTTGAACGATACACTTAGAAGTTTCAACAGATGTGCCACCAATTAAAGGTTTTTCATTAACAGGCTTATTCATAACCACATCCTCTTTGATCTTGTTATCAACTTGTACTACATGCTGGCGAGCGAAGTCATCTAGATAAGATAGTGGTGTTGTTCATGTTTGCCCATCTCTTGGCGACTGTTTTTCACCTGTTCTTCCAACTATTTTCCAGATAACCGCTACATTTCTGGGATGATCAGACCTGTCCACTCTACCGTTTCTCCCACCTTCAGCCTCTAGAGAAAGTCTGCTTGTATCACTACTCGGTATAATGACCCTAGATCTCGTCCCAATTGCTTGTTCAACATTAAAATAGCCTTCATTCAATGGTGCAATCACCAAACACTATTTGTTGCTTAAGCTCTTAAGTTGTCCTCAATCGAGAGACTATTGTAACTTGGCATTGAATCAGGAACTGAACGCGCAAAGCTTTTATGTTGATTCAGAGCCATTGGATCAAAATATGCATTAGGCATTTTTTCTAACACATATAATAGTCCTCCACTCTATGAAGGACCATTAATGGTTGTTGAGGTAACAATGCATCATGAAAAATAAGATGCTTTGATGGAGAAACCTGAACCCAACCATTTGCCTTTCAACTTATGCAAAATGAATATCCAAGATAATCCGTTGTAAAACTGACACAGGTGACTACTATTTATAGATAAAGCTCTAGACCATTTGCCTTTCCTACTTGAAGTTTAAACCACTGCAAAATTGACACAGTGGACTACTATCCAAGTTTAAACCATTTGCCTTTCCTACTTGAAGAAAATATACATAAAAATAATTGAAATCAACAACTATATAACAAGAAAAATCCACTAATACTACCAAGATAAACGAAAACCCATTGTTTTTGTTTGCGTTAAAACTTGAGAAGAAATGTTTTAAAGAAGGACTTGTAAGCAAGAAGCAAGTTTTTGAAATAGGAATGCTTTAGGATTTGAATGATTTGTGTTGGTCCTAAATGCATGTAGACATGAATATATATAGATTAAAAGAAAATTGAGAAACCATAGGCTAGTTGAATGATTGGTGTAGAACAGTATACTATAGGAGACAAGAGCATATACAAGTTCACATGGTATTGTCTTATAGGACTTTTCTAAATATCAAATATCATAATAGATAATACAACTTCCACCTTATGTTAACAAATTAGATAGGCATGGACCGCAAATTTGTGGTAAAACACACAAAAAAATGGAAAAAAATCACTCTAACCATACTTAGTTTTGGCCACACATATCAATAAAAAAATGTCATCACTAATTATATCTTAAAAAAAACTCTTAAAATCAAACCTGTGATATTCAATGCATGCAAGCCTGGTAACTCCTCCAATTTTAATCCACTGGCCCTCTTTCTAGCATAAATTAAAAGATCAAGCTAATTTCATCACTAATAGCAAGGAATAATTTATTCAAGTGTGATCTTATACTAAAAATAACGAAAATAAAATAGGCCCTATAAACATATAAGCACATACAAACAGAGCATATACAATATTGTGCTATATACTTTGAATATTTCAGATTTTCAACAGTTTAGTAATTCCATCTGTCAACTATATTCTCAAGAAATATAACCTACAAGCCCTAAGCATGTTTCAAACAAAACCAACCCCCTTTTTGGCAAGTAGCATGTAGCAATGGCGGCAATGTCAGAACTCTTTGGCTCCATTCAACTTGTCAATAGAAATCACATAAAAACACCGTATCTGCAACTAAAGCAATTTGCAAATTGAAAATGTTCAAAAAACAACACACAAAAACACTGAATCAGAAGAAAAAACCTAAATAGGAAGAAAATCAAAATCCTAACTCACTGTAGTTCACGAAAATCATTTTTCTCCTCCTTCACACGAAATCTGAACGACGCTGAAGGTCGAGGTAGAATTGAGGCTCATTCACGAGAAATCTATAGTCGAGAATGTCACGCAGCTCATACGCGAGAGTGACGAAGACGGCGAAGTTGTGATGGTGGTGGCGATGGCGGCGGGGTGTGACAGTGGTGGCGATGGCGGCGAGGTGTAATGGAGGTGGCGATGGTGGCGAGGTGTAAAGGTGGTGGCGTTGGCGGCGAGGGTTAAGATGCAATGGCTGCAAGGTTGAGAAAATAAATCTGCGATTAGGCTTGGTTGCTACGACTTGGTTGCTACGACTTGGTTAAACGTATATAATTTCCCGAATGTTCTATTTGACATGATGGTAGTATTGTAATTTTGGTTATTAGTGAGATGAGTTGAGTGCGTCTGTTAACTGGTCTGTGATGCAAGGATGGCAAAGGGCAAAGCGGTAGTAGATGCTATACAGTTTTGTTGTTTTAGGGTTTAATTGTTAAATATCATGGGCCTCTTCTAAAGAATGTGAATTGGGCTTGGTTAAAAACTCCAACTGCTTTATATTAAGCTTCATAATATAAAAGCTGTAAAATTTACCCCCTATCCCTACATTTATATTTCTACTCCTATATTTTATATAAACTACCCATTTATCCATTTTTTATTTTTTAAATTTACTCTATTAAATTTAATTGGAGGTCGGAAAACTTTTTTATGGGAGTTGACAAGTGGAGTGTTGCGAAACAAATATTGAAATTAAGATAAAAACGTTATCTTATAGTGAGAATCACTCCACAACTAATAAATCTATTTTAGTGTTTCACAAAAACAAGATTTGTTGCTGTTAAAATCCTTCAAACTTCAAAGAAAATACAAAATTTCAAATAAATTGCAAAACAACTATATTAATTTTCTCAACCTTGTGATCATTTTATCAATTTTTTTTTGTCAAGAATATTTTTTTTTAAATTAATATTCTTATTGTTGTACATCATTTAGTTTATATATAAGAAAAAAATTATCTAACACAGTCTAAGAAAAGTAATTTTTTTCACTTTTTTGAGAAAATTAATTAATTACATCAAATTTATTTAAAGAAATAAAAAACCAATTATATTATCTAAATTAATGAAAGAATATTATCAAAAAATAAAATCTAAGTTATTAGTTAATTTTTCCAATAACATAACCTCACCAAAATAACTTTTACTCAAAGAAAATATTTTAAAAAAAAAATTCATTATTCCAAAAAAAAATATAATATTTGCATCAACCATTTTTCAAAAAGTAAAAGTGTTAGATCATATAAGTTTAATAATTTTTAAGAAAAAAAACTACTTTTTTTTTAAATAATAAACAAAATTAGGTATTTGCAAGAAAATCCGCAGGTACTACCTGCGGAATTTGCTGCGGATATTTCATGGGAACATGCGGAATTCTTGGGTATTACCTGCGGAATTAAATCCGCAGGAAATGCCGCAGGAAAAATGCTAATTTAAATAATAGCTTATTTGACCTCATCAATTAACTAAATTAACTAAAAAGCTTGATCACCATTGTGATTTATTTAGTTACTTAAGGATTAGATGCATGTTGACTATATGACATAGTGGGAGTTACTATAAATCAATCTTATGTATAAAACTTTGAAATTAATAATTTATAGACGTTACTTAAGTGTGTCTTGCAACTAAGTTTTGATTATAAGTTATAGTTTGGAGGTACCTAATGCTTGTAGAATCATACAGTTTAATCTATTTTTCACATATGGTAGCAAATCAATATGTTTATCCTTTTCTTTATTTTTAATAAAGAGGATGAATACTTGTTTATTGTTGTTTTATATTACTGCATTAGTTATCACGCTTAAGTCTATATATATATATATATATATAATGTTAAATGAGAGAAAATGTTATAATGAGATTATATCTAAACAATATAATGGTTATGATTGAAAGTAGTTAAAGCGGTATATGACCACTTAAAAAAGTCACATTCATAATATTATCGATGGTTAAGATCTATTAAACATAATCTTTCATTTGATATGTTCCTTATATATATATATATATATATATATATATATATATATATATATATATATATTTAAGAGAATTTATACGTTAGATAATGAAAGTGTAAAAATGTTTCTTTTCACTATGATATGAAAGCGCCTAATGTCATTGAGATGTTATATGTGTTTATATTCATAATTCTTAAAGGTGTGGAATGATTTAAATATTACTTTTGTGTGTACGACTTAAGTTAAATTTATTGAGTAATTAGTGACATAATTTAAACTTTACTTTTTATCTGCATATTATAGTAAGTACCTACGGTATTCTTTTTTTCTTTTTTGTAATTAAAATGTTAAATGTGATATGTGCTTAATTAATTTATTGTTGTGTGTTAGTTTATCATGTTAGCCTAATTGGTTCTTGACATGATGTGCTTCATTGAGGGGGGAACGTCTTAAATATTTTGAGTATATCTCTAAGAACTAGATTTAAATCTTAAAAAAGTTAGATATTTGTGTACTTATATTTTGACACAAATTTCGAAAATTAAATTTCTTTAAAAATAAATTATAACACAATAAATTTTATAAAAAGTTATTCAATTAATTAAACAAAAAATTTAAAAGATTTAATTTGATATTAAAAATATTTTAAAATATATGTTGATAAATGTTGTGATTAATTTTTTTCTATATACATGCTAATTATGGTACGACAATTTTATATATATTTAATTTAATGGTTAAAATAAACTGTTAAAATTACAATTGATTTTTTTAAAACATTAATAATTTAATATAAATATTTTGGAGGTTGATATTTTAATTATAATTGAGTAAAACAAGCGAAAGTGTTTTTTTTTTTAAGTTTAGAAATAGAAAATAAAGTAGATTTTGGTCACCTTTTACACCTTTCATTTTTGTTTATTTCTATTTATTTATTATTATTATTTTGTTTAAACTGCTTTGCTTTCTGAACTCCAATTTCAAACGTATGCTTTTTGCCTCCCTTCTACAAAACATTAATCAATTATCCTTCTTCATTGCACCATTGCAAATAAGAAATGAAAACCATTTTTCTGTCAAATTTATTCGCACAATTTTCCTGCCATTTAAATCAAACTCAACCACCTTCCTACACAAAAACAATTGAATCCATTTATGGAATTGGTTTCATTGATCTTGCTCCATTACACAAGAAACAATTGTGTTTATTTTCTTGGGAAAGTTGTTTAGTGCCATTTTCGGCCACCATCACCGCTGTTTGGAAAATTTGAACATTTTTTTTGAATTTATATCGTCGAAATCTTCAAGAAAAACTATTCATTTATATATTTTGATGAAGTTGATGTCAGATCTTTTCAACACTTTGATATGTGGGTGAAACTTTTTCTATTTATATGTTTTGTGTTGTTTTAACGTTAATTTTTACGCTATTTGTAATTTATTAATTGTGTATCAGTGACCTCTTCCAACATGTAGCTGATTTTTTGAAGTAATTTTTATGCTATTTTTAATTTATGCTTTGATTGTTTCACACCATATATTCAAGCTTCATCTACACATTAGTCTAGTTGGCATGTTATTCTTACCCCTTGCAATCTTCTCCAGACATGTGCACGTTTAAAGCTTATATGTTCTTAGCCACTATAATACTAGGACCATCTAATCTCACATTAGGTATTGATATCGATTTACAATCATTGATTGTTGATTTAAAGAGGTTGTGGAATGATGTTTTAACATATGATATTGCTCAAAAATAAAATTGTGTTATCAGAGAAACTTTGATGTGGACCGCTAATCAATTCCTAACATACAAAATGTTTTTTGAATGGGGTACACACAATAAATTAGCATGTCCTATTTGTATGGAAGAAAGTAAGGCATCTTGGTTTGACTCACATTATGGGTTTTTACCTTACGATCATCCATTTAGAAGAAATAAAAATGAATTTGCTTAGGGTATTACTGAAAGTTATGGACCTCCCATTCAATTGACATTTGAACAAGTTTATGATCGAGTTAAAGATGTACCGGAGGTTGAAACCTCATATGGTGTTGTTTTGAAACCTCATGGTTATGTTTGATTGCATAGTTGGAGAAAACATGTATTTTTTGAGATCTTCCGTACTGAAAAGATAACATTTTGAGATATAATCTCGATGATATGCATATTGAGAAAAACGTATTTGACAATATATTTAACAATGTGATGAATGTCAAAGGAAAGACTAAGGATAATGACAAAGGTCACAAAGACTTAGCTCTTTATTGCAAACAAAATGATTTCTTGTTAGTGGAACATCCGAACGATAAAACCTTAAAACCATGAGCAAATTACACTTTAGCTTCTGTTGATGCAAAAGTTATTTGTAGGTGGATAAAAGAACTCAATATTCCATATGGTTTTTCTTTAAATTTTGCAAGATGTGCTTATGTGGAAAATGGAAGGATGGATGAAATGAAAAGTCATGATTGTCACATATTTATGGAACGTTTACTTCAAATTGCATTTAGTTTTATGTCTAAAATTTATCAAATACATTTGTTGAGGTGAGTCAATTTTTTTAAAAATTGTGTTCTTCAATAGTGAGAGAGGATGATCTGATCAAAATGGAAAATGATATGTCTTTGATCAAAACCAACGAGTCAATTTAAATCAAATGATCTTGGAATGAAAGATGAAGCATATCAAGTAGATGAAATATCCAATAATATATATGATGTGATAGAAGTTGAGCCATTATATCGCTTATGTAATGATTTACTAAATCTGATGAAGATGATGATGAAGAATTAGAGGTAAAAGAAGATTCGATTCATGTTGATTTTGATGAGGATTGATATTGAATGATAGTAATAATTTGTAATAAGTAAGTAATTTTTTATTCCTAAATGACAATATCAATGTAATAGTAACTTATCTTATTGAATAACAATTTATTTCATAATTTATAATCATAATTTCATATATATATAGTCATGGCATCAGGAGAATGATCATTTGATTCGTCGCCAACCAGTGGTAGAGTTAAAATAATGAGGGGAAAACGAGTTATGTGTTGTAGAACTCATCATACTTTTTTGAGCGACTGTACTTTGGTGCCTCCACCATCGACTGAAACATCATCCACTGCACTTGAAGTGAAATTGAAAATCATCCACATGTATAAAGAAAGGTTGGTACGATGAATCTTACTCATCCTGACACAGTTTATGTTGATCACCATAGTCGAATTGTCCTCACACCTATTGGTCAAAGGTAATTATTTAATTAATTACTTGTAATTATTCTCATAATTTTTTACCCATAATTTTTTATATAATTTAATTAATTTATTATAATACTTTTACTTTTACATGTTTATTCATTTGGTAGAATCTGCAACTATCATCACCACTGTATTAAAATAAAGTATAAAAAATATTTTAAAATGTGGGCTGAAATAACAAAGACTGAAGATCAGAATGATTTACATCTATTTTTTTATCCTTTTAAAGTAAGTAATAATATATGAAATATTTAAATTTTTTATTTTTCTTTGAAGGGTCTTTTAAATATTGTTTTAATGAATTTTTTTCCTATAGAGTTTGTGTACGTGGAAGGTTGAGCATGGGTTTCATGTGATGGATGTTTTTTTTTATTGAAGTTGTGTTACTTGTCTCTCTAATTTGCAACGAGATATGCCTACCATAAAATATCTCAAATGGGTTGGAGAGTTTATTCGAAACATGTTGTGTGAGCATTAACAATCAAATAAATTTTAAAAAATATACGAGGAAAAAAATGAGCATTGGCAAAAACACTCGCATAAGAAGTTCCATTAATTTTCAAGGAACTAATGATATAATTATTTTATTTTCTTAATTATTTATTTTATTACTTTAATTATTAATTTTTTCTGTGTTTCAAATTTTTTTAGGAGAAGGAGCTTGGAGAATCAGTCCAAGATTACCAGGTGTTCATTGTAACCCATAAAAAAATGTACAGAAGACTTTATTTCTGATTGTGCCAAGAATGTTGATGTACGTATGGTTTTTCAAATTTGATTTATATATGTAATTAATTCTTATTTTTTTATAATATTTTGTTTAATTAATTGGTTTAAATTTATTTGCTACATTAAAAAAAAAGGACCATCGAAATTATATGTCAAGACGTCTTCATCTAGCTAAAGTTGAAGAAATGACCATTGGAATTATACGATGATGCAATTCAGGCTAAAGTGGATACAATTAAAAAAGATATGCAACAAAAACATTTAGAAAGTCCACGATGCGCAGGAATTTGAGGAAACAATGCAAAAAGCTATTGAGTGTATTTTGAAGATGTAGGAGTAGAAAAGGGGAGAGTTGAGAATAGATTAAGGGAGGAGATATGTAATCCCCAAAATTCCCAACAAATGCAAAATTGATTTTCATATTCTTTTCAATATAACTATCAGGAGTAATCGTTACACTTTATTATAATTATCCACAACATATACAACCGTTGCGGCATTCTCATTTGTCGATATCTTCGTTTTAATATCCTTCTTCCCAATATTAACATGGAGGATATTATCGACTGGATATACCAACATCGTCGAATGATAATTATAATCGGCCTAATTTGTTTTGAATATTATTTAATATTTTTATTATATTTATCTTTATTTTAAAATTTACTTTTCTCTCATTAATCAATTTTAAAAATTTAATTCAAATTTAAAGTATTTTAAATCTACTCTTAAGTTATTTAACTTTAAATAGTTAAATAAAAGTTTTATTTTATTTTAATGAAAATGAAAATTTATTCTATTTTATATAAATTTATTTTATTATGATAAAATGATTATATAATAATTAATTTTATATAATAAATAAAATTATATAATTGGTAATTTTAATATGAATATAAAATAAAATAATTTATACTTTTTTTTAATTATATGATCATTTGCGAGGGTCATTACGCTAGGAAATGGTTTAACATCTTTAATATGTGAGAGCCAATCCCCAAGAAAATGACTAACACCTTTAATCTGTGAGACTTAGAGCCACCGAAAATGACTGACACCTTTATTTATGTGAGGTTCAAAGCCCAAATAAATGAGTAATATCTTTATTTATGTGAGCAATATCTTTAGTTTGTTGGCTATATTTATTGGGGGTCATTGCCCTTAGATATGTACATGTATATGAAATTTTTTATGTTAGATTTAGTGTGTTTGTAAAAAACATTCAAGATTGAAAGGTGATTGTAAAAATCCTTTTAATGTCACACTTCACTATCATTGTTTTAATTTACAACCTCTTAATTTCATATAAGTTATCCATAAAATTTGGGTAAGTTAAGAGATTATTAATCAACTTTTGATTACCATGTTTAATATTGAGTAAAATATCAATTAAAATGCATGAACTAAATTTTAAAAGGGACACAATTCAAACCCCCTTTCTGATAACTATTCATTTCACTTCAACATTTCCAACCAAACACTCTTAAATGACGATAATAGACACCTTTCGATGTCCGTATTTTATTTGGAACATTGCTATCAAGTGGAATAGAAGGAAAAAAGTTGATAAAACCCACTACAGTTTTCATTGCTTCACCCAAAAAATATTTCTCAGTAAATTTTCATGAGAGAGCATACATCTGATTATGTCATTAATCGTACAATTCATTCTCTATGCAACTTCATTATACTGAGGAGTCTTTGGAATCGTCTTCTCAAGTCTGATTCCATGTTCTTTGCATTACTCTTCAAATAGACCTTTGTATTCACCATCGTTATTAGATTGAATACATTTCAATTTTCTTCCTTTTTCTCTTCTACCATTGCATTAAAGTGCTTGAACACTCCAAGTACCTTGTCTTTAGATTTCAAAGGAAAAAGTCTCACTTTTCTGGTCCTCAATAAAAGTAACAAAATATGAAGCACCACCAAAATATTTACTATCCATCATGCAAACATCAGTATTAACTAAATCAAAAATATCTTTCCTCATATGAGAACCAGAATTATGAAAAGAAACTCTATGTTAAAGATGCAAACATGAGAAGGGGGTTGAATTGTGTTTGACTAAGATGGATTATTTTTGCTAATTTATTTAAAACTGATTCAAAACGA
The DNA here is from genome assembly GCA_037974835.1 of Cicer judaicum. Lineage (NCBI taxonomy): Eukaryota > Viridiplantae > Streptophyta > Magnoliopsida > Fabales > Fabaceae > Cicer > Cicer judaicum. Next base: position 3,784,128 of record JBBPBS010000549.1, on the reverse strand, counting down.
CTGAGAAGAATTTAATCTACTAATTCAAAACTTGAATTACACAACACCTGACCTACAAGGCAGTCTTTTCAAAACAACCTAACATCTACAAACTTTTTGAGGAACACAAACATCTTGACTCTACAAGTCAAGTCTTCTCCACACAACCTGAAAACCACATATTGTTGAAGGCACACAACGCCTTGACCCTGCAAGTCAAATCTTCTCAACACAACCTGAAAACCTATATATTACATGAGGAACACGAAAGCCACTTTTGGGCGGGGTTACAAGAGTTTGGAACAAATTGATTTGCTTATAACAAGCAGATTGTAACAATGACTCTCACACTAGAAAATACTTAGAAAATATTTCTTTTGAGCAAGTGTTTCTCTAGACCTTAACCTTATGAATTCTAATGACTTAGGAAATTTTGTGCTTGGGAGTTCTCTTATTTTATTTTTCACCCTGGAATATCTATTTATATAATAGGTTAGGATTTCTGCTTTGTCCTTGCGAAATATGAATCATATCTTTGCAAATAATAAATATATCTTCTTGTGAGTGTTTCTTCCTGTAAACAATTCTTAATCATATCTTCTTGTAAATAATTCATATCTTCTTGTAGATTATGATAAACTTTTCTCGTAAATAATTCATATCTTCTTGTAAATAAATTTTGATCAAATATTCTTGTAAATAATTCATATCTCCTTGTGATAAATTTTGATCAGATATTGTTGTAAATAATTCATATCTTCTTGTAGATAAATCTTGATCAAATCTTATTGTAAATAATCCATATCTTCTTGTAAATAATTCATATATTCTTCAAATCAAATCTTATTTTAGATTGCCTTCTAAAACATGAACATTCTTTCATACTCTTGCTTGATTTGATTTGGAATGGATTCGGGTTCTTGGATCTTCACAAGTTTTTTATTCGGCTAAGTCCTTTTTTCATACTTAATTCTTTCAGTTTCAATCATTGACTTTCCATCAAAGGTATTGACTTTCTTGTTGGAGTGAGATATTGTGCTTCTTGAATATTGATAGTTAGAGACATCATTGCATTACTTAGAATTAGTGGCATTAGAGAAATTACCTTGTTGAAACTTCAGAGTTATGTTTGAATTGTTTGAAATTTAATTGAGGTATTATATGTGTGTTGTGGAATTGAATTGATTGTTGTTGGTGTGAATTGGCGGTAATTAAATTTGATGTGTTAGAGTTACGTAATGAGTTATTTTCAAATAAATGAGTTTGAACTGAAATTGAAATTTAAAAAAAAATTAGAATTGTTAAAGTTGTGAAAAAGTTAAAATTTTAACTAAGTTAAATAATTTAAGCAAAAAGATAGATTGAAATTAAAAATGGTTAGAGTTTAAAATCTTACTATTTTAATTACTCTTGGATCGACTTTAAAAAGAAAAAAAAAAGTTTAGAGTATTTTATTAACACAAAATGTTCGGTGCTTTAATAGTCGAGTGTATGTATTAATATTTTTGTGGTGATTTATAGTTGAAAATTTTGGAGATTGAATATGGGTGATTAATGTTTGAAAATTGTAGTGACTCATGTTTGGTGAAATTGATGTGTTCATAATTAATATTATGAATTTTTGAGAAAAAAATTATGTGTGGATTGGTGGAAAATGAATTTAATTCAAATTATGTGTGGATTGAATTTGGAAATGTGATTTATGTGTGTTTATGGAAATTGAAATTGGTTTGAATAAATATGTTTGAGTATGCTCTGTGTTGTATATGAAAAATCATTAGTGTTAAATGAGTATTAAAAATGGAGAATCTTTTAATAGCTGCATTTACATAATGATTGTGGTGAAAAGAGTCAGAGTATGCTCATGCATTTCATAGTACATGGTGACTGCGATGGGGCCATGATGATAGTGGTTACCGTGATGGGTCACAGGATGATGCCATGTGAATTATTAGTTCATCTTATCCTTGCGGGGAATGTGGCACCGTGCTGATCTGTGAGAGATTGCACTCTAGAATGTGTTGATCTGTGAGCGATTGCACTCTAGAAAATTGTGCTGGTCTGTGAGTGACTGCACTCTTGTATGTCGTGTTGGTCTGTGAGAGACTGCACGTTAGTAAATCGTGTTGCTTTGTGAGCGACTGCACTCTTCTATGTCGTGCTTGTCTGTGAGTGACTGCACGCTAGTAAATCATGCTGATCTCTAACAGGTTGCACTCTAGAATATGCTGATCTGTGAGCGATTGCACTCTATAAAATCGTATTGTTCTGTGAGTAACTGCACTCTAGTATGTCGTGCTGGTCTGTGAGCGACTGCACGCTAGTGAATTGTGTTGATTTGTGAGAGATTGCACTCTAGAATGTGCTGATCTGTGAGCGACTGCACTCTAGAGAATTGTGTTGGTCTATGAGCGACTGCACTCTTGTATGTCGTGCTGGTATGTGAGTGACTGCACGCTAGTAATTCGTGCTAATCTGTGAGAGATTGTACCTTGATAATTAGTATTGGTCTGTGAGAGGCTGTACAATTATGATTTACGCCATTCGAGGAGGGTTTTGGTTTGGAATTCCAGAATTATATATTTTGGCATATACGCATTGTGTTAGAGTGTTTGGCATGCAAGTTATGTTTGTTATACTATGATGATTGTATATACATATTCGGTTGTTGTTGTGATTTGTCGTAATTTCTTTTAGGTGTGAAGTTGGGTTGATTAAGTTTCGATGTACTTATGTGTTCATAATTCATGTTATGAATATTCGATGTGTGATTGAGGTGTAAATTTGTGGAGATTAATTTGGTGTTAATTATGTGTTCATAATTGATAATGTTAATGTTTGAAGTGTTAATTGATTCAGAGCCATTTTAGAACTGAATATCTGCATTTTCTCAGTTGTATTTGGCTACGACAATGCAGCGTGTCAAAACTTCTTTTTTCAAACATTGTTTATGCATTTTTGGACATATGAAAACCCTTTCGAGGAGTATGCTATGATAAAAGGTTATTTTGTGCATTTAAAATTTAAATGTTAAGTGATATTTGTTAATTTCGGTTGGTGACCCTTTAAAATTATTGTGAAAATCTGGGCTTTACCCTCAGATGAGAACAAAGATTGTCCTACCAGTTAGAACCTTGGACATGGTCACGTAGTTAGACATACCTAACCGAAATTGTGTCAGGAGGATCTTGTGGGGCGCGTGGAGATCACCCGAGTTGTAGCATGATCAGATTAGATGGTTGTATAAGGACTAGATGTCTTTCTTTTGTGATTGTATTTATTTCCTTTTGGAAGATTGTATTTATGCTTAAACTGTTTGATGACTTTTCTTTTGATGGTTTCATGTTCCACTTTTTGACGTGACGTGGGGAAAATAAAGATTATTGGGGCAGTGCTTTTACGCAGGTGTCTGCCGAGAATACCTCAGGAGTATGAGCTATGTTTGATAGGTCTCATAGCCACGGTGTATTTTGCTATTTAAATACTTTTGATTTTTGTTTCAAAAACTATTTCAACTGTTTGTAAATATTGTTGACTTTTGTCGTTGTGTTACAACTTAAATATTTTAATCAAAAGTATTCCTTTCTTTATTCCTTTCTTTATTTCTTTATTTTACTCTTCTTTGATCTTGATGTTTTGTATTCTTGGTTCTTGATTTTGTTCTTGCTGGTTTCTTTCATTGAGTTTGTTGTTCTTATTTGCATGATCTGCTGCTATTTTTTAGTGCGTTGGGAGTTCTGATGCATGTTTTGTTACACGTTTTGCAAGACATGGTCATCAATCCTCACCACTGGTTGAATTTACTGAATTTAATTTCTTCACTAAATTGTATTATTTTCCTATTATGGCTTTGAATGTTTTGATCTCCATACATGTGAATTGAAACATGAACCTCTTTGTTACAGTGGCCCAAGGACTCATCTGTAGTAAGAAGAAGCCAAAATTGTGTCATTTCATATGGAGTACACGATCTTGCAAGTTGGATGGAAATTTGTTCCAATGATTCATAAGCTCTTGCAGGGTGTGTTGTATACTTTTTGCTGTTGCTAGGTTTTAATTCGGCCATCTCTACTAAGAATCTTCACATTTCATTATTTGGCAGGAAGAGGTTCAGTTCTAACACACCCTTAGGATAAAAACAGTCATTTTGTACTTACATATCTAATATCTTATTGTTTTGGGATATTTGTCCTTTGATGGAGTGCCCTGCTGGTTTTGGATTTTTTGTGTTAAGATTCTAGAGTATTGAAGCATACAAGATTCTTGAGTGTACCTTTTCCCTCACCAAGGATGTGGAATTAGGGATAACTTGGTTTGGCATCTTTTTGTTTTTCTGATTTAACACTTCCTTTGTTATATTTTTTTCTATTTTCTTGTAAATGTGATACTTAGGAGTAAGGTTAAGAATAATATTATTATCTCTAGTTGTACATGAATTCCTTCTGGTATAGGGGTAAAGTCTAATTTTGCTTTGGAGCACTGGAATCTACAATTGGTGCATGCACTCCTTCAAGAATAGGGGTAAAGCCTAATTTTGCATAGGAGCTCTGGAATTTACACTTGGTTGTGTCCAATATTCTCATGATTATGGTTCTTTCATTTGGTGATCTCTACTTTGACGATGTAATTTTCATTTTTCTTTGTCTTTTGAAGACTTGTTTTCTTGATCTTTTGAGAGCTATGTGTGGGTGTCACAGGGGGATGTTGTAGACAGTGAAAGCCATGGCAGAGATTATCAAGGACGTCATTTTACTATGTTGGAGAGAGCCAATTATTTTTGTATGATATTGTACAGTGGCAATGTTGATTTTTGTATTCCGGCAATATTGATTTTTGTGTTTTTTTACTGCGAGTTGTAAGAGAAGTTATGAAGTGCATGTACATCTTTTTCAAGGATAATTTAAGACATGCATTTATGTGTTTTTTGCAGTGAGTTGAAGTTTAGATATCTATAACGTTGAGACTTGTTGGACGGATAAGAAAGGGAAATCCCTAGATAATCAAATTTCTTCACGGAGTCTTTATTATTGTCTTTATTATTGTTATTTCCGGATGTTGATCGCAAAATATTTAATTGAATTGTGAACTTATATTTCTGCAGTGTGGTTTGTCAATATGATAACCTTCTTCGAAGCATTGAGTCTTGAGTTTTGATTGGGTGATCCCGAGTATTATCTTTTTGTTTCAGTATTTCCTAATCGATTATGAGAGCATTTATTTCTAATTGTTATTCCCCTTTTGATTTTGCAGGGGAGGTAATATGTGAAACACACAACTCCATCTAGTTCTATCTTACTAGTTGATATTTTCTACTCTCACTGTTTTCTCCTTTGGTTATTTTGGTTTCTGGATTGAGGTTTTATTCGGAGTTTTCTGTTCTTTCTTTAATTAACATCTGCGATAATTATTGAGTTGTTAGATTTTTGTTTGTTTGCTCTTCTAACTCTTCTTTTACGTCAATGTCAATTGTGATACATAAGAATAACCAAGGTATGCTCTTAAAAAGGAAGGCAATTGTGATTCTCAATAGAATGGATAAGACAGAACTGCTCCAGATATAATAATCAAATTTCTTCAATTAGTCGCGCTTCATTTTTTAATTTATGGGTTTGATCAGAAGAAAAAAGAACAAAAATTGTAAGCATATTTTTCTGCAGCGTGATTTGTTGAACTAATAACGTTCTACACGGAGTGTTCCTTGATGTTTGATTTGGTGATCTCTAGTAAATTCTTTTCGTTTTCAATAATTCTTTATCAATCAATTCTGAAAGTGTTTTTTGGTTGATTTGTTATGTACTTTAAGGTCTTGCAGGATAGTTAATCTATGAACATGTTATTCCTTTTGTTTCTATCTTGCTTTTGTATGATCTTTCTCGTATTGTATTTTGATTATTTTCTATTTTCTTGATTCTGAGGCTTGATTTGGCTCTGTGTTTCATTGCCGTACCTGTGTAATTGAAATATGAACTTTGTTTTGCAGCGATCTGAAGTTTGAGTACAAAGGATTATAGAATGGAGAACGCACCCAGATAGACAAATCAAGTTTCTTCAATGAGTTGTTCTTTTACTTATTTTTGTTTTCTTGCTTTGATTGCAAGACATACGAATTACGAGTATTGTGAACCTGTTTTTCTGCAGCATGATTGGTCAAAATAATAACGTTCTTCATATTCATTGAAAAGAATGGTTGCTCGAGTTTTGTTTGGTGATCTCTACTAAAATGATATTCGTTTCAATCTTTCTTTTTAGATTCTGAGAGCATGTTTTCTTTATGTAAATTATTTTCGTTTGAATATTTCTTGCTGGTGTATTTCATTGAGTTTGTTGCTCTTATTTGCATGATCTGCTGCTATTTTTGAGTTCATTGGGAGTTCTGACGCGAGATTTTTGTTTTTAGACGTTTTGCAAGACATGGTCATCATGCATGACCCCTGGTTGAATTTACTGAATTTAATTTCTTCAATGAATTATGTTATTTTCCTATTATGGCTTTGAATGTTTTTGATCTCCATACATGTGAATTGAAACACACTCGTTTTCTGCAGTGTAGGGTGTGTTGCAGTAAAATAACGTTTTGTGTAGTATCAAGCCTCAGGTTTACTTTTGTACACTCTTCTTAGATTGTGAATTATTTTCATTTCATCTATGGAGTTTTATTGCTAGTGTTCTTGATTTACTCCTGTATGATTTCCTTTTGGATGTTATAATTGAAAATTTTGGCCAAGGGTTTTGCTACCCCCATCAATCAATACTACTTTTTTCTTACATTTGATCTAACAGTGTGAAAGTTTCGGCTTGGGGTTGGTGGTTTTGGAGAGACTAAGACTGTTTCCTTAGCCTATCTAATTGGCGCCTTGGTTTGGAGAATTATGCTATTTGTTACCAACTACTTGTCACAGAGTAATCTTTTTGTTTATGTATCATCTGATACTCACAAGGTAAGCGTTACATTGGTTTGTTGTACCACAGAAGTCTCTTGTTATCAATTTGTTGATCGCTACTCAAAAGTTTGCTTTCGACTTTTCTTGTATAGTGATTTTAATTTGAAATATAATTAGTTGTTTTTTGACTTTTGAGTATATAAATTTTTTCTGGAGTAGTATACAAGATTCTGGAATAACTCTTTGCTCTTCCTAAGATAAGGGATTTTGGTTACATCATATGTGCTGCTTATTTTGATTATCTGTTTGCTGGGGACAACTTTTTTGGGAGAGGTTTATGTTATCTTCTTTCACTTATGAGTTGTTTTTGTGGTTATCTGTCATGCCCAACTTGGCTATCAGTCGCTCAAAATTGGGTCTTGCCAAACTTTTTGTCAAGATATCAGCAGTTTGCTAATTGGAAGTCACAAATGGTAGGCAATTTTTTCTTTTATGAAATGGCGGTCAATCTCAATATGCTTGGTTCTATCATGTTGTACAGGGTTGTGAGCAATGCTTATTGCTGCTTTGCTATCACAGAACAATTTTAAGGGTGAGTCAACTTTCATTTTCAGTTCGCCCAAGAGTTTACGAATCCATAAAAGTTCACAAATTCCTTGAGCCATTGCTCTGAATTCAGCTTCTGCACTGCTTTGAGCAACAACCCCTTGTTTCTTACTTCTCCAAGTAACTAAATTTCCCCAAACATAGGCACAATATCCGGTACTGGATTTTCTAATATAGAGACTTCTCTGTCATTAGTTTTCTTGAAGTACAAACCCTTTTCAGGATTGGATTTCAAGTACCTTAAGATTCGATAAACTGCCTCCAAGTGTTCTTCATAGGGAGAATGCATGAATTAACTTACAATACTCACAGAGAAAGCGATGTCAGGTCTAGTGTGGGCTAGATAAATAAGTTTGCCGACTAACCTCTGGTATCTTCAAATCTCTACAGGAACACTGCCTTTCTCTCAAAGTTTAGCATTTAAATCCATAGGAGTATCTGCTGGTCTACACCCACTCCTCCCAGTTTCTTCCAAGAGATCTAAGATGTATTTTTTTTGAGAAACAACAATTCCCTTCTTTGAACGAGCAACTTCCATACCAAGAAAGTATTTAAGCGCACCTAAATCTTTGATCTCAAATTCTTTTTTCAAATTTTTCTTCAATCTCTCCATCTCAACAATGTCATCTCCTGTGAGAATAATATCATCTACATATACAATTAGAATTGCAATTTTGCCAATATTAGAGAACTTCATGAACAGAGTATGGTCTGCTGAGTGAATTTCTCAAACCAAGCCCTTGGAGATTGCTTGAGACCATAAAGGAATTTTTGTAGTTTGCACACGTTTGAACCAAATTTATCTTCAAAGCCAGGTGGGCTATCCATGTATACTTCCTCCTCCAAATCACCATTCAGAAAAGCATTCTTTATATTGAGCAAAAGTCTCTGAGTAATCAATGCCATATGTCTGAGTAAACCCTTTAGCAACCAAGCGTGTCTTGTATCTTTCAACTGTGTTATCAGAATTATATTTCACAGTAAATACCCATTTACAGCCAACAGTATTCTTTCTTGTAGGTAACGTCATGACTCTCCAAGTTTGATTCTTCTCAAGAGCTCTCATCTCCTCAAGAACAGCTTCCTTCCACTTTGGAATTTTTAGAGCCTCCTGTATATTTTTTGGAATTTCTACAGTAGACAACTTAGAGGTAAATGCAGCAAATGAAGAAGACAATTTTGAGTATGACACATAATCAGACAAAGGATATTTAGTGCATGATCTAACAGGTTTTCTAATTGCAATAGGAAGGTCTATATCAGGATACTCGACACGACTCTTAAGAATAGAAGAAGACTTACCTGTATCAAAATGATGTGTTGGATTATCTATAGGTTCAGAATCTTGGAAGGGTCGGAGAATGGGTCCTTCATTTCTTTGTTTATGGTTTCTTCTTTTAAAGACATTTCCCTTCCAAGTAGGGCTAATTGTAGTACACCTGCTTTGTGTCTCTTTATCTGAATCATTATGTTGTGGCATTTCAGATGGTCCTTCATTATTATTGAGATCAAGAATTTTATCATTGTGATTTTGATTTGAAATTGTCGCCCCTGAATCTGTCGAAACCTCATTCATAAGTGGATTGAGTTCCAATATAGATTCTTGGGCATTTTCTTTTGGTGCATCAATATAAGTCTCAGAATTTTGTGACAGCACTATATCACTTAAAGTAATGATGTTTTCAAAAGTAAAAGATGAATCTTCCTTAAAATTTCCCCCCTAAAGATGAATGTCAGTAAAAAATGGTTGATTTTCAACAAAAGTAACATCTATGGTTACAAAAATTCTTTTTGATTTTGGTTCAAAACACCAATACCCCTTCTGAGTTGGAGAGTAACCGGTAAACACACATTTTATTGCTCGTGGATCGAGTTTGTCAAGGTGTTTATGTTCATGAACAAAAGCAGTGTAACCAAAAACTTTTAGTGGCAAATCAGCAGAGACATTAGTCAAAGGAAAATAATTTCGAAAAACATCAAGAGAAGTACGAAAATCTAAAATTTTAGATGGCATTCGATTAATTAAATATGATGCAGTTAAAACAGCTTCACCCCACAAATATTTTGAAACCTTATTTGCAAATAGTAAAGCTCTAGCAACCTCAAGAAGATGCCTATTCTTTCTCTCTGCAATTCCATTTTGTTGGGGTGTATTAACACAAGAACTTTGATGAATAACCCCATTTGCAAGAAAAAAATCTGTCAAAAGTATATTAAAATATTATTTACCATTGTCACTTCTGAAGACTTGAATATTTGTTTGGTATTGAGTGTGCACCATTTTAAAGAAATTTTTGACAACCTGTCCATCTTCCGATTTTTCTTTCAATAAATAAACCCAACAAATTCTAGTATGATCATCAATAAAGTTATAAATCATTTTTTATTAGAAAAGTTGTTTATTCTATTAGGACCCTAAACATCACTATGAATAACTGCAAACGGTTTTGATTGTTTATATGGTTGTGTAGGAAAAGAAGAACGGTGATGTTTAGCAAATTCAAAAGTTTCACAATGAAATAAAGACGGATCCTTCTTAGAAAATAATTTAGGAAATAAATGTTTCAAATACGGAAAACTAGGATGTCCTAACCGTAAATGCCATAACATAATATCATCATTATTAGAAGAAACAAAAATAGATTCAAAGCAGGTACTTGTTTTTTGTTAGTCTTTGAAATCGAGTTCATTGTCAAGATAATAGAGTCCTCCATTCTCCTTAGCATTCCCAATCATCTTCCCCGTGCTCAAATCCTTAAAGGTGCAATGAGAATGAAAGAAGTTAGCTTGACAATTTATATCCTTTGTAATTTAGTAATGGATAACAGATTACATGATAAATTAAGAACATGTAAGACATCTTTTAAGGTTAACTTAGGTGACAAAATAACAGAACCTTTCCCTGCAATGGCTGAAAGAGAGCCATCTGCAATTTTTAATTTTGTGGTTACCTGCACAAGGACTATAAGAAGAAAATAGACTCGACTCCCCAGTCATATGATCAGTAGCACCAGAATCGATAATCTAAGTATGGCTGGGAGTGACACTTAGTAGAGCAGTATTTGGAAAATTACCTCTTTGAGTTATAGAGCAAGAAGAAGTTTGAGACTCAAGAAGTTTGTACAATTGATCTAACTGTTCCTTGGTGAAAGGAGATGGGCTTGAAGGAGACTGCTTCTCTTGATCAGATGTACCAGCTTGGAGCGCATGACCTTCATTTCTTTCTTTTTTCTTCCAATTTAGAGGTTTTCCATGGAGCTTCCAACATGTATCACATGTGTGCCCTGGACGTTTGCAATGTTCGCAGCATGGTTTCTTGCCAACACTCTTCCCGTCTTCATTCTTAGTGATTAGGGCAGAACTTTCAACCTCACCAACAGAAGGTAACTTACCCATCATAACACCTTGTCTCGCCTCTTCTCTTCTAACTTCTGAGAACGCTTCCCGAAGTGATGGCAATGGGATCTTTCCCAATATTCTGCCTCGGACTTCATCAAGCCGCTTATTAAGCCCAACCAAGAACATGAATACACGGTCGTTCTCCTGTCTCTTAAAATACAAAACACTATCGTCATAGCATAGATCCAATTCTTGCCATAGTGTCATCAACTCATTATAATAGGTAGTGACATCTCTATCTCTTTGTTTGGCATGCCACAATCGTGATTTGAGATCGAAAATTTGAGAAGAATTATGAACATCAGAATATGTTTCTTTGACAGCCTCCCAAACTTCCTTCGCAGTAAGCAAAAACATAAAAGGTTTTTTGATTGTTGATTCTATATTACTAAGCAGCCAAACAATAATAACAGAGTTCTCAGATTTCCAAAACCTGTAATTCGGATCAGTTGTGGCAGGCATTTGTACCTCTCCTGTTAGGAAGCCAAATCTGCCCTTACCATCTAAAATCAATCTTGCGGTTTGGGACCATTCAACATAATTTTTTCTGTTTAGTTGCTGGATTTCAACCTTGAGGGAATTCGAAGTTCCCTCATGGCCAAAAAAGTTGTTGGAAAAAACATTCTGGCTGCCTGGGCCGCTGCCATTGCCGACTGTGCCACTGCCATTACCGACTGTACCGCTGCCATTGCCGCCTGGGCCGCTGACATCTGTGCCATTGCTTTTGCCGTCTTGGGTGTTGCCTAAATTGTCGGCGTTGATGACTACTTCTGAGTTTTTATCCAAACCGTCGTCGCCGCTACCCATGAGGGCTACCTTCCATGGGGTACTATGTGCCATAGCTCAGTTGGTTGGAGCGCCAAACCCTGATTGTGGAATGGTTGGAGCGCCAAACCGTAATGGGTTGTGGAAAGGTTTACAGAACCCTAACCAGAGCTCTTGATACCATGAAGAAAGTAAAAGACAAAATACTTTCATGTTTTATTACTACAGCCCTAAGCTGTTTATATAGGAAAAGAAATAACAATAGTAATACTGAGTAATAGTGACAGGATAAAAATAAATATAATAATATAAAATAAAAAAGAATAAAATCTAATTTTTTTTTTATTCTTCAACAATATGTTTTGCAGCAAGTTGAAGTTTAGATATCTAGAACGTTGAGACTTGTTGAAAAGATATCTAGAACGTTCAATCTATTTTTTGTTTTTTTGTTTTTTAAATTTTGGTTTTAAACCTTTAACCTGGCAGGGTGAAAGTTCATACTATTATGGAGATATTGAGAAAGATTTGTGAGCCTTTCTTTGTACCTATTAATTGCTGCTCGGCAACATGGTTTGGAGACTTATGTTACTCTTCTTTGTTTTTCTTGGTTTTTTTACAAATGATCAATGTAATTTTACTGTACATATATCATGTGCTTTACAAATCACAAATGGTCAACGTAATTTTACTGTACTTCATACTATTTATAGGCTTTTATTTGTTATTGTATTATATACTTTCTATGCTTTTATATGTTTTTTCCAGTGGCAAGGTAAGGAATTCACGACTACAACATTTATTTTATCATGTTGATTTTTTACTTCCTTTGTCACAAACTGTTTACTATATTTTGTCATTTGTAATAATATAGGAATAAGGATCTTCACTCCAAAATGAGTATTGGTGATTATGGGAAACCTTAATTTTTGTCGGTGGTATGCTTTCGTTTTGCGATCTTTACTTTTAATATGAATTCTTCATGTGCCTCTGTCTTTGGTTGATCCAGTATTCTTGAGTTTCTTGTAAATATGATAAGGATATGGACTGTGGAAATTTGTGGCTTAGTATCAAGATCACTCAGATATAACTTGGGGTGCACATGCGTGCAAGTCGACCTACCAACTCGATCATTCAATCTAACCTAAGTACCTAGCCACTTTCAGGTCTAACCCGACCTAACCCTTTTATATTTAGTTTGGGTAATGGGTTTAACAATTTGAACTCGTTTTTCTTTTGTTCCGCATGTATTTATAATTGATTTTTATACGAATTAATTATAATAATTGATTGTTATATGAATGTTGATGCAAAGTGTTCATATGTCTATTATGTAGTAATGCAGAAAACAAAGTTAAAAAGAAATACTAATTTTTTTTATTCTTTTGAGGGTGCGCTTCACTGTCTTGCAGTTTAGCGTTCAATCTGTTTTGTGAATCCATTTTTCGACAGTATTGTAGTGTCTAGAAAAGTTCTTGAACCCAATAATAAAATTCTATTCTTTACTTCCGTCTTACCAAATTCCATTAACTATTTTTTCTCAAACAACTAGTAAATTGAGCTATTGGTTCCACTTTATTGGAATCATTATGCCAAATAACACATTTGTCAAATGTTATCATTTCTTTACTAGAATAACCAATAATGAGAGGTCCAAATATTCAGTTTGCGCAAGCATCAGTTGAAGGCAGTCTATTTACGAATCAATTTAAATTGCCTGAAGTTCCAAGACATGTGAGTTTTGTAATACTCTTTTCATGATTGGCTTCATTTGTTTAAAATAAATCTAATATTGTCATTGAATTATTTTGCATTACTTTTTGAGGCTTTTATGCAGTTTACTCTGTTGAAACAATTAACTTCTTTGTAGTAGCAAGTCTCAATTTAAATTTGGTGGCAAATACTTAATAATTTATTTTTATTTCGTTATTTAATGTTTATATGGGTATTTTAGTTATTTATAGTGACTAATGATTCCTCCATATTATGACAAATCAATTGCCTAATTGAATGAAATCTTTTCCTAATATTTCCACAAATATTCAATGATTTTTATTTTTTTTTATTTTTTTTTTGCTTGTGCTGCAGGAGGAATTTGTTGAACGCGATTGCTTCTGGTTCTATCTTCCTCTTATTTGTTCTTGATTCCTTTATATTATGATGAATCAAGGATGCCTAAAAGGTAAGTCGAGCTCTTGGTTCCATTTTTTTTTTTTTATAATTATTGATATGCCAAATAACTCAAAGTTGTATATATCAGTTTGAGAGGTCTGTATATCCGAATTGCGAAGCTATTAAGGGAAGACAATTTAATAAATGATCAATTTTAAGTAATGTTTTGTTTGGTATGTTTTCAATATTAATGAAGTCCCAAAGAATAATCAGAAGTTCTTAGAGATGTGAGTTTTTTTATACTTTGTTCATCGTTTATCATTGGTTCAAAATATATTTAATATTATAATTGAATTGTCTTGCATAACTTATTCACGGTTTTCACAAGAAGTTTAATGTTTTTTTGTTATTATTTATATTTAATTAATTTTTATCAATACGATTGTGAGTCCATTTTTCTGCAATCTTATAGTGTCTACAAAGTTCTTCAAAACATGGTGTTTTTGACATTTGGTCTGTTTATCTCGAATGAAATTTTTTCTTTTCATTATTTACAAAGATTTTTAGTTGTTTTTTTTGTTTTGTATGTTATTTTTCCTTGAATTTCTCCAACACTTGGTCTTTTGTCTTCAAAACATAAACTCATAATTTTTTGGAATATTTATTAATAAAAGTAATAAAATAAAATGCACCACTAAAATATTTTACCTTTATAGGGCCACAAATGTCAGAATGCACCAACTAAGGCAATTCTGACTTTCTAAAGGGAGGACGCCTTTTGAAGGATGCTCTAGTTTGTTTACCAATCATAGATTGAGAACATTTTTCAAATCTACATTCTTAAGTCTCAAAAGTTCGTCCTTTTTGGCTAAACAATTTAATCCTTTTTCATTGATATGGCTAAGCCTTCGATAACACAAAGATGATTCCTCAAAGGTCAGAATGCACCAACTAAGGCAACTCTGACTTTCTAAAGGGAGGACGTCTTTTGAAGGATGCTCTAGTTTGTTTACCAATCATACACTGAGAACATTTTTCAAATCTACATTCTTATGTCTCAGAAGTTCGTCCTTTTTGGCTAAACAATTTAATCCTTTTTCATTGATATGGTTAAGCCTTCGATAAGATGATTCCATATCTATGACATTCGCACTATCTTTAGTACCCGAAGATTTTGTCTCTAGCCACAACCAAGTTACATTTACTGAGTTTCCACTTTCTAGAAGCAAAATGGTTATTAAAATCACTTTCATCAAGCATATGCGTAGAAATCAAATTGAAGTGAACATCTGAAGCATGTTTGACTTTTTTAAGCAATAATTGGTTTTCCATGTTGGTCTGCAAATATACATCACCAATACCAATTACTTTAGATATATCATTATCCATCTTCGATAATACAAAGATGATTCCATATCTATGACATTCGCACTATCTTTAGTAATCGAAGCTTTATTGGTACATAAGCTCCTTCTGGTATTGGGGTAAAGCCTTATTTTGCATAGGAGCTTTGGAAGCTACAATTGGTTGTGTCCTCAGTCGTCTTTCATTTGGTGATCTCTACTTTAACTATGTAATTTTCATATTTTTTTGTTTTTTGAAGACTTGTTTTCTCGATTTTTTGAGAGTTCTGTTGGGGTGTCACTGGGTAATATAGGTAGTGAAAGCCATGGCAGAATTATCAAGGACTTGATTTTGCTATGGAGAGAGCCTATGAATGTACCATGGGATGTGGAAGTTGTTGTGGACATGGCTTTGGATTTAATAGGTCATTTTCTCCTTTAATGCGTTTATTCTTGAATTCTTCAATAGGGTGTCATATGATATTGTATTGTGGCGATGCTTAGTTTTGTGTTTTGAAATGAGAGTTTTAAGAGAGGTTCCGAAGTGCATGTACATGTATTTCAAGGATAATTTAATACATGCGTTTATCTGTTAACGTTGAGACTTGTTGAATGGGTAAGAAAGGGAAAGCCCTAGATAAATCAAATTTCATCATTAAGTCATTATTATTTCCGGACTTTGATCGCAAAACATACATATGAATTGTGAACTTATTTTTCTGCAGTGTGGTTTCTTAAAAACGATAACATTCTTTGAAGTGTCGAGCCTTAAGTTTTGATTGGGTGATCTCTAGAATTATCTTATTGTTTTAGTATTTCCTTATCAATTCTAAGAGAATTTATTTGTAATTGTTATTTCTCTTTTGATTTTGCAGGGTAGGTAATATGTGAAACATAATTCCTTTTTGTTCTATCTTTTCTTGTTTGATCTTTAATGTTTTGTATTTTGATTATTTTCTTGTTTCTTTACTCTATTATGATTTTCACTGTTTCAGGTATGATAAGTCTTTTGGTGTGTAACAATTAATAGTTACAATTGAAAAGTTGATCTTTAGAGGTTCTCTTACCGTTAATACTACTTTTTTCATACGAACGTTTGTTCCATGTTTGAGTTTTCAATCTGTATTTTGACAGTGCAAAAGTTTACACACTTCTGGAAAAATTGGGACGACTTGGGGAGCCTGTCTTTTTTTTCTTCTTGGTTATTTGTGCATCTATTTGTCAAAACATATTTCTTCTGTACATGTAACATTTTGGTGTTACATGGATTTGATGTGAAGTATCATTTTCCTTCTCTCTCAATCACACTACACCTTTTTAGTCCACCCTCAGATGTAGAGAAATTGGAGATGAGTTCCTTTCTGCTTTGTACAATAATGTCATGATCACCATTCATATTATTCCTAGGCGTTAATTGCGGCATCCATACTTCTCGATTCCTTTGCGAAAGATTAGCCGGTAAGATTATCAACCTCTATCTTCAATGAGTTATTCGTTTATTATTTTTATTTTGTTCTTACATACAAATTGATTTATGAACCTGTTTTTCTGCAGTGGGGCAAAGCATATTTTTCTTCTTTATTGTTGCAGGTTCAATTCCTTCTGGTTCTATCTTTCACTGGTTTGATCTTCTTGTTTTGTATTCTTTTTTTTTTTGTTGTTGTTTGTTTTGGTTTCTTGATTTTAGGGCTTGATTTCGTTCTTGCTGGTTTCAATCTGCGGCTATTACATAGATTTTAATTCACTGTTCTTTCAATTACTATTTTGCATCAGTTATTTGAATAACTTTCTTTATTTGGTCATGTTTAGGGTTAATATGTTGCAGTAGGCTGGACTTCTGATGTTTGTAAGGTGTTTGTAGAGATGTTTTGCGAAACTAGAGACATGATTATCAGTTTTTAACTCATGGTTAAATATAGTCAATTTTATTTCTTCATGGAAATTTATTATTATTTTGATTTTAATTTCTAGGTTGAATGTACACATTGAATTGAAATATGGACCTGTTTTCTGCAGTGTAGTGTATCAAGCCTCAGGTTTGTTTTGGTACACTCTTCTGAGATTATGAATTATTTTCATTTCATTTCTTTTGTAGCGTTAGATTGTCTAGTTTTCTTGATTATGTAACATGTGTGAGATATGTCTGTTGACATGGAGTGAGGGTTACAACTGAAAGGCTTTGGCTTAGGGTTTCTTTACATGTGAATGCTCATTTTTTCTTAACCAGAATACAACTTTTCGTTTTTTGGTTTTTTAAATTTTGGTTTTAAACCTGTAATCTGGTAGGGTGGAAGTTAATACTAGTATGGAGATATTGGGAAAGATTTGTGATCCTTTCTTTGTACCTATTAATTGCTGCTCGGAAACATGGTTTAGAGAATTATGTTACTCTTTTGTGTTTTTCTTGGGTTTTTTCACAAATAGTCAATGTAATTATTACAACTTAATTTCTCTATTCATGTATCGAAATTATCACAACATAATTTTCCAAATTATCACAACGTAATTTTTTACAGAACCCTAACCAGAGCTCTGATACTATGAAGAAAGTAAAAGACAAAATACTTTCATGTTTTATTACTACAGCTCTAAGCTGTTTATATAGGAAAAGAAATAACAATAGTAATACTGAATAATAGTGACAGGATAAAAATAAATATAATAATATAAAATAAAAGAGAATAAAATCTAATTTCTTTTTTTATTCTTCATAAGTATTCATCAATCTGCGTTACATTTGTGTAGTATATCGATTTTGGATAATATTTCTTAGCTTTGTGGACAGTTGTGCTTTGTTTTACTATTTCCAAGAAGATGAATGTCCTTCTAGTTCTGTCTTCCTATTTTTGTTAAACTTGTTCTTGATTTCTTGTACCTAGTAATTGTATCTAGTAATGAAGTTGTTTTCTTTGTTTCAATCAGGGATTTTGAGTTCTTAACTAATCAATTAAATAAAAAAAATTAGAAACACATTTGGCTTACCAAATTCCATTATAAACAACTGTTAATAGGTTAACGCAATCTAGTTATGGAATGACCAATTTTAACTGTTATTCGTTTCAATATTTCTTTTTATATTTTGAGAGCATATTTTCTTTAAGTAAATTATTGTCGTCTAAAAATTTCTGTTTTCATTCTTGATTTTGTTCGTGTTTGGTGTCGCAGGAGAGGTAATCTGTAAACACACGATTCCTTCTTCGTTCTATATTCCTCGTGTTTGATCTTGATGTTTTGTATTCTTATTCTCTTATTCTTTATCATATATGTTCTTGATTTTGTTCTTGCTAGTTTCTTCATTGAGTTTGTTGTTCTTCTTTTATTTGCATGATCTGTTGCTAATTTTGAGTTCGTTGGGAGTTTCGATGTGAGTTTTTTAGACGTTGCAAGACACGGTCATCAATCGTCACCCCTGGTTGAATTTACTGAATTTAATTTCTTCACTGAATTTTGTTATTTTCTTATTATTGCTTTGAATGTTTTGATCTCCATTAAACCTGTTTTCTGCAGTGTAGGTGTTTTGAAGTAAATCAACGTTTTGTGTAGTATCAAGCCTTAGCTTCTTGGAGTGTCAATTATTTTCATTTCATCTGTGAGTTTTTATTGCTAATGTTCTTGATTTACTCCTTTATGATTTCCACTTGTGAAATTTTCGGCTTGGTGTTGGTGGTTTTGGAGAAAACCGGGACTGTTTGGCAAGCCTATCTAACGACTTGGTTTGAAGAGTTATGCTATTTGTCACAGCGTAATCATTCTGATTATCTGTTTGCTGGGACAACTTTGTTGGGAGAGGTTTCTGTTATCATCTTTTACTCATTAGTTGTTTTTTGGGTTATTTGTGATTTGCGATGATACTCCTAAAAAGATATCCTCTTTGTTACAGTGGCCCAAGGACTCATCTGTAAAAGAAGAAGCCAAAATTGTGTCATTTCATATGGATTACACGATCTTGCAAGTTGGATGGAAATTTGTTCCAATGATTTATAAAAACAGTCACTTTGTACTTACATATCTAATATCTTATTGTTTTGGGATATTTGTCCTTTGATGGAGTGCCCTGCTGGTTTTGGATTTTTGTGTTGCTATTTCAGCAAGATTCTCGAGTATTGAAGCATACAAGATTCTCGAGTGTACCTTTTCCTTCACGAAGGATGTGGAATTAGGGATAACATGGTTTGGCAATTTTTGTTATGTTGATTTAACACTTCATTTGTTATATTTTTTTATTTTTTATTTTCTTGTAAATTGTTATACTTAGGAGTAAGGTTAAGAATAATAGTATTATCTCTAGTTGTACATGAATTCCTTCTGGTATAGGGGTAAAGTCTAATTTTGCATTGGAGCAATGGAATCTACAATTGGTGCATGCACTCCTTCTGGTTTAGTGGTAAAACCGAATTTTGCATAGGAGCTCTGGAATCTACACTTGGTTGTGTCCTACATTCTCACAATTGTCTGGAATCTACACTTGGTTGTGTCCTACATTCTCACAATTGTCGTACTTTGATTTGGTGATCTCTACTTTGACGATGTAATTTTCATGTTTCTTTGTCTTTTGAAGACTTGTTTTCTCGATCTTTTGAGAGCTATGTGTGGGTGAGCCAATGCATGTGCCATGGGATGTGGAAGCTATTGTGGACATAATCAAGGACATCCCTTTGGATTTAATGGATCATTTTTCTCCATGAATGTGTTTATTCTGGAATTTTAGAATGAGGGTAGCGTACGATATTGTATTGTGACAATGTTGTTTTGTGTGTTTTATTACTGAGAGTTGTAAGAGAGGTTATGAAGTGCATGTACATCTTTTTCAAGGATAATTTAAGACATGCATTTATGTGTTTTGCAGTGAGTTGTAGCCTAGTTATCTAGAACGTTGAGATTTGTTGGACGGATTAGTAAGGGAAATCCCTAGATAAATCAAATTTCTTCACTGAGTCTTTATTATTGTTATTTCCGGATGTTGATTGCAAAATATTCAATTGAATTTTGAATTTATACTTCTGCTGTGTGGTTTGTCAATATGATAACCTTCTTTGAAGCATTGAGCCTTGAGTTTTGATTGGGTGATCTCTAGTATTATCTTTTTGTTTCACTATTTCCTAATTGATTCGGAGAGCATTTATTTCTAATTGTTATTCCTCTTTTTATTTTGCAGGGGAGATAATGTGTGAAACACATAATTCCATCTGGTTCTATATTACTAGTTGATATTTTCTATTCTCACTCTTTTCTCCTTGGTTATTTTGGTTTCCCGATTGGGGTTTTATTCGGAGTTTGTTGTTCTTATTTTATTACATCTGCGGCTATTATTGAGTTGTTAGATTTTTGTTTGTTTGCTCTTCTAACTCTTATTTTATGTCAATGTCAATTGTGATATATAAGAATAACCAAGGTATGCTCTTATAAAGGAAGACAATTGTGATTCTCAATAGAATGGACAAATTTTCGGCTTGGTGTTGGTGGTTTTGGAGAAAATCGGGACAGTTTGGTGAGCCTATCTAATGACTTGGTTTGAAGAATTATGCTATTTGTCACAGCGTAATTCTGATTATCTGTTTGCTGGGACAAATTTGTTGGGAGAGGTTTCTGTTATCATCTTCTACTCATTAGTTGTTTTTGTGGTTATTTGTGATTTACGATGATACTCCTAAAAAGATATCCACTTTGTTACAGTGGCCGAAAGACTCAACTGTTGTAAGAAGAAGCCAAAATTATGTCATTTCATATGGATTACACGATCTTGCAAGTTGGATCGAAATTTGTTCCAATGATTCATAAGGTCTTGCAGGCTGTGTCGTATACTTTTAGCTGTTGCTAGGTTTTAATTTGATGGAGTGCCCTGCTGGTTTTGGATTTTTGTGTTGCTGTTTCAGCAAGATTCTAGAGTATTGAAGCTTACAAGATTCTTGAGTGTACCTTTTCCTTCACCAAGGATGTGGAATTAGGGACAACATGGTTTGGCATTTTTTTTGTTATGTTGATTTAACACTTCGTTTGTTATATTTTTTTTCTATTTTCTTGTAAATTGTAATACTTAGGAGTAAGGTTAAGAATAATAGTATTATCTCTAGTTGTACATGAATTCCTTCTGGTATAGGGTTAAAGTCTAATTTTGCATTGGAGCAATGGAATCTACAATTGGTGCATGCACTCCTTCTAGTATAGTGGTAAAGTTGAATTTTGCATAGGAGCTCTGGAATCTACACTTGGTTGTGTCCTACATTCTCACAATTGTCGTTCTTTGATTTGGTGATCTCTACTTTGACGATGTAATTTTCATGTTTCTTTGTCTTTTGAAGACTTGTTTTCTCAATCTTTTGAGAGCTATGTATGGGTGAGCAAGGCATGTGCCATGGGATGTGGAAGCTGTTGTGGAGATACTCAAGGACATCCCTTTGGATTTAATGGGTCATTTTTAAACGTTTTGCAAGACATGGTCATCATTCGTCACCCCTGGTTGAATTTACTGAATTTAATTTCTTCATTTAATTGTGTTATTTTCCTATTATGGCTTTGAATGTTTTGATCTCCATACATGTGAATTGAAACACAAACCCGTTTTCTGCAGTGTAGGCTGTTTTGAAGTATAATAATGTTTTGTGTGGTATCAACCCTCAAGTTTAATTTTGTACACTCTTCTTGGATTGTTAATTATTTTCATATCATCTACGTAGTTTTATTGCTAGATTTACTCCTTTATGATTTCCTCTTGGATCTTATAATTGAAAATTTTTGCCAATGGTTTTGTTACCCCTATCAATCAATACTACTTTTTTCTTACATTTGATCTAACAGTGTGAAAGTTTCGGCTTGGGGTTGGTGGTTTCGGAGAGACTGGGACAGTTTGCTGAGCCTATCTAATAGCGACTTGGTTTGGAGAATAATGCTATTTGTTACCAACTACCTGTCACAGTAATCTTTCTGTTTATGTATCATCTGATACTCACAAGGTAAGCGTTAAATGGATTTGTTGTACCACAGAAGTCTCTTGTTGTCAATTTAGTGATCGTTACACAAACGTTTGCTTCTAACTTTTGTTGTCTAGTCATTTTAATTTGAAATATAATTAGTTGTTCTTTTGACTTTTGAGTATATGTGT
This sequence comes from Cicer judaicum, assembly GCA_037974835.1. NCBI lineage: Eukaryota > Viridiplantae > Streptophyta > Magnoliopsida > Fabales > Fabaceae > Cicer > Cicer judaicum. The sequence goes on along the minus strand of JBBPBS010000549.1, from coordinate 3,761,947 downwards.
TTTTTCTGTAGTATACAAGATTCTGGAACAACTCTTTGCTCTTCCTAAGATGAGGGATTTTGGTTACGTCATATGTGCTGCTTATTTTTATTATCTGTTTGCTGGGGCAACTTTGTTGGGAGAGGTTTATGTTATCTTCTTTTACTCATTAGTTGTTTTTGTGGTTATTTGTGATTCACGATGATACTCTTAAAAAGATATCTTCTTTGTTACAGTGGTCCAAGGAATCATCTGTAGTAGGAAGAAGCCAAAATTGTATCATTTCATATGGAGTACATGATCTTGCAAGTTCAATGGAAATTTGTCCCAATGATTCAGTTCTCACATACCCTTATGATAAAAACAGTCATTTTGTACTTACATATCTAATATTTTATTGTTTTAGGATATTTGTCCTTTGATGGAGTGCCATGTGGTTTTGGATTTTTTGTGTTGTTGTTTCTGCAAGATTCTAGAGTATTGAAGCATACAAAATTTTGTGGACAATAACAAGGACATGTCTTTGGATTTAATGGGTCATTTTCTCCTGTAATGCGTTTATTCTGGAATTCTAGAATGGGGTGTCATATGTTGTATTGTGGCGATTTTGAGTTTTGTGTTTTGAACTAGGAGTTTTAAGAGAAGTTCTGAAATGAAATATGGACCTGTGTTCTACAGTATAGTGTATCAAGCCTCAGGTTTGTTTTGGTACACTCTTCTGGGATTATGAATTATTTTCATTTCATTTCTTTTGTAGCGTTAGACTGTCTAGTTTTGTTGACTATGTAACATGTGAGATATGTCTGTTGATGTGGAGTGAGGGTTACAACCAAAAGGTTTTGGTTTAGGGTTTCTTTACTATCAACGCTCCTTTTTTCGTAACCAGAATATGACTTTTTATTTTTTTGATTTTAAAATTTTTCTTTTAAACCTTTAACCTGGCAGGGTGGAAGTTTATACTATTATGGATATTGGGGAAGATTTGCGAGCCTTTCTTTGTACCTATTAATTGCTGCTCGACAACATGGTTTGGAGAATTATGTTACTCTTCTTTGTTTTTCTTGGTTTTTTCACAAATGGTCAACGTAATTTTACTGTACATATATCATGTGCTTTACAAATCTCAGATAAGTGTAACATGTGTTGGGTGTACCATAGAAGTCTCCTTTCTCCTCAAGTATACTTAATTTCACCTTATGTAGCGGATTACAAGATTCTGGAAATTTTGGGACAATTTGGTGGCGGGCCTCTTTTGTTCCAATGATCTGCGACTTGGTTTGCAGAAGTATATTTCTTTTGTTCCAATGATCTGAAACATTATTTTATTGCAGTGACCCAAGGAACTCCCATGGTGTTTGGTTGAAGCTTAAAAGGATGGAAATTTGTTCCAAAGAACTGTGATGTTCTACAAACTGTATTGTATACTTCATACTATTTATAGGCTTTTATTTGTTATTGTATTATATACTATTTATGCTTTTATATGTTTTTTCCGGTGGCAAGGTAAGGAATTCACGACTACAACGTTTATTTTATGAAGAAAGTAAAAGACAAAATACTTTCATATTTTATTACTACAGCCCTAAGCTGTTTATATAGAAAAAGAAATAACAATAGTAATTCTGGATAATAATGACAGAATAAAAATAAACATAATAATATAAAATAAAAGAGAATAAAATCTAATTTCTTTTTTATTCTTCAACACCCCCCCTCAAGTTGGTGCATAGATATCTGTCATGCCCAACTTGGCTATAAGTCGCTCAAAATTGGGTCTTGCCAAACTTTTTGTCAAGATATCAGCAGTTTGCTAATTGGAAGTCACAAATGGTAGGCATATATCTCCAGCATCAATTTTTTCTTTTATGAAATGGCGGTCAATCTCAATATGCTTGGTTCTATCATGTTGTACAGGGTTGTGAGCTATGCTTATTGCTGCTTTGCTACCACAGAACAATTTTAAGGGTGAGTCAACTTTCATTTTCAGTTCGCCCAAGAGTTTACGAATTCATAAAAGTTCACAAATTCCTTGAGCCATTTCTCTGAATTCAGCTTCTGCACTGCTTCGCGCAACAACCCCTTGTTTCTTACTTCTCCAAGTAACTAAATTTCCCCAAACATAGGCACAATATCTGGTGGTGGATTTTCTATCAGTAATTGATCCTGCCCAATCAGCATCTGTAAATATAGAGACTTCTCTGTCATTAGTTTTCTTGAAGTACAAACCCTTTCCAGGATTGAATTTCAAGTACCTTAAGATTCGATAAACTGCCTCCAAGTGTTCTTTATAGGGAGAATGCATGAATTGACTTACAACACTCACAGAGAAAGCGATGTCAGGTCTTGTGTGGGCTAGATAAATAAGTTTGCCGACTAACCTCTGCTACCTTCCAATCTCTACAGGAACACTGCCTTTCTCCCAAAGTTTAGCATTTAAATCTATAGGAGTATCTGCTGGTCTACACCCACTCATCCCAGTTTCTTCCAAGAGATCTAAGATGTATTTTCTTTGAGAAACAACAATTCCCTTCTTTGAGCGAGCAACTTCCATACCAAGAAAGTATTTAAGCGCACCTAAAACTTTGATCTCAAATTCTTTTTTTAAATTTTTCTTCAATCTTTCCATCTCAACAATGTCATCACCGGTGAGAATAATATCATCTACATATACAATTAGAATTGCAATTTTACCAACATCAGAGAACTTCATGAACAAAGTATGGTCTGATTGTCCCTGCATATATCCTTGCCTTTTAACTGACTGAGGGAATTTCTCAAACCAAGCCCTTGGAGATTGCTTGAGACCATAAAGGGATTTCTGTAGTTTGCACACGTTTGATCCAAATTTATCTTCAAAGCCAGGTGGACTATCCATGTATACTTCCTCCTCCAAATCACCATTCAGAAAAGCATTCTTTACATCGAGTTGGTTAAGAGACCAATCTAAATTCACTGCCAAGGACAAGAGAACTCTAATAGTGTTTAATTTGGCAACGGGAGCAAAAGTCTCTGAGTAATCAATGCCATATGTCTGAGTAAACCCTTTAGCAACCAAGCGTGCCTTGTATCTTTCAACTGTGTTATCAGAATTATATTTCACAGTAAATACCCATTTACAGCCAACAGTATTCTTTCCTGTAGGTAACGTCATGACTCTCCAAGTTTGATTCTTCTCAAGAGCTCTCATCTCCTCAAGAACAGCTTCCTTCCACTTTGGAATTTTTAGAGCCTCCTGTATATTTTTTAGAATTTCTACAGTAGACAACTTAGAGGTAAATGCAGCAAATGAAGAAGACAATTTTGAGTTTGACACATAATCAAACAAAGGATATTTAGTGCATGATCTAACAGGTTTTCTAATTGCAATAGGAAGGTCTATATCAGGATACTCGACACGACTCTTAAGAATAGAAGAAGACTTACCTGTATCAAGATGATGTGTCGGATTATCTATAGGTTCAGAATCTTGGAAGGGTCGGAGAATGGGTCCTTCATTTCGCAGTTTATGGTTTCTTCTTTCAAAGACATTTCCCTTCCAAGTAGGGTCAATTGTAGTACACCTGCTTTGTGTCTCTTTATCTGAATCATTATGTTGTGGCATTTCAGATGGTCCTTCATTATTATTGAGATCAAGAATTTTATCATTGTGATTTTGATTTGAAATTGTCGCCCCCGAATTTTTCGAAACCTCATTCATAAGTGGATTGACTTCCAATATAGATTCTTGGGCATTTTCTTTTGGTGCATCAATGTAAGTCTCAGAATTTTGTGACAACACTATATCACTTAAAGTAATGATGTTTTCAAAAGTAAAAGATGAATCTTCCTTAAAATTTCCCCCCAGAAGATGAATGTCAGTAAAAAATGGTTGATTTTCAACAAAAGTAACATCCATGGTTACAAAAATTCTTTTTGATTTTGGTTCAAAACACCGATACCCCTTCTGAGTTGGAGAGTAACCGGTAAACACACATTTTATTGCTCGTGGATCGAGTTTGTCAAGGTGTTTATGTTCATGAACAAAAGCAGTGCAACCAAAAAACTTTTAGTGGCAAATCAGCAGAGACATTAGTCAAAGAAAAATAATTTCGAAAAACATCAAGAGGTGTACGAAAATCTAAAACTTTAGATGGCATTCGATTAATTAAATATGATGCAGTTAAAACAGCTTCACCCCACAAATATTTTGGAACCTTATTTGCAAATAGTAAAGCTCTAGCAACCTCAAGAAGATGTCTATTCTTTCTCTCTACAATTCCATTTTGTTGGGGTGTATTAACACAAGAACTTTGATGAATAACCCCATTTGCAAGAAAAAAATCGGACAAAAGTATATTAAAATATTCTTTACCATTGTCACTTCTGAAGACTTGAATTTTTGTTTGGTACTGAGTATGCACCATTTTAAAGAAATTTTTGACAACCTATCCAACTTCCGATTTTTCTTTCAATAAATAAACCCAACAAATTCTAGTATGATCATCAATAAAAGTTATAAACCATTTTTTATTAGAAAATGTGTTTATTCTATTAGGACCCCAAACATCACTATGAATAACTGCAAACGGTTTTGATTGTTTATATGGTTGTGTAGAAAAAGAAGAACGGTGATGTTTAGCAAATTCACAAGTTTCACAATGAAATAAAGACGAATCTTCTTAGAAAATAATTTAGGAAACAAATGTTTCAGATACGGAAAACTAGGATGTCCTAACCGTAAATGCCATAACATAATATCATCATTATTAGAAGAAACAAAAATAGATTCAAAGCAGGTACTTGTTTTTTGTTGGTCTTTGAAATCGAGTCCATTGTCAAGATAATAGAGTCCTCCACTCTCCTTAGCATTGCCAATCATCTTCCCCGTGCTCAAATCCTTAAAAGTGCAATGAGAATGAAAGAAGTTAGCTTGACAATTTATATCCTTTGTTAATTTAGTAATGGATAACAAATTACATGATAAATTAGGAACATGTAAGACATCTTTTAAGGTTAACTTAGGTGACAAAATAACAGAACCTTTCCCTGCAATGGCTGAAAGAGAGCCATATGCAATTTTAATTTTGTGGTTACCTGCACAAGGACTATAAGAAGAAAATAAACTCGACTCCCCAGTCATATGATCAGTAGCACCAGAATCGATAATCCAAGTATGGCTGGGAGTGACACTAAGTAGAGCAGTATTTGGAAAATTACCTCTTTGAGCTATAGAGCAAGAAGAAGTTTGAGACTCAAGAAGTTTGTACAATTGATCTAACTGTTCCTTGGTGAAAGGAGATGGGCTTGAAGGAGACTGCTTATCTTGATCAGATGTACCAGCTTGGAGCGCATGACCTTCGTTTCTTTCCTTTTTCTTCCAATTTAGAGGTTTTCCATGGAGCTTCCAACATGTATCACGTGTGTGCCCTATACGTTTGCAATGTTCGCACCATGATTTCTTGCCAACGCTCTTCCCTTCTTCATTCTTAGTGACTAGGGCAGAGCTTTCAACCTCACCAAAAGAAGGTGACTTACCCATCATAACACCTTGTCTCGCCTCTTCTCTTCTAACTTCTGAGAACGCTTCCCGAAGTGATGGCAATGGGATCTTTCCCAATATTCTGCCTCGGACTTCATCAAGCCGCTTATTAAGCCCAACCAAGAACATGAATACACGGTCGTTCTCTTGTCTCTTAAGAAACAAAACACTGTCCTCACAGCACTTCCAATGATCATCATAGCATAGATCCAATTCTTGCCATAGTGTCATCAACTCATTATAATAGGTAGTGACATCTCTATCTCCTTGTTTGGTATGCCACAATCGTGATTTGAGATCGAAAATTTGAGAAGAATTATTAACATCAGAATATGTTTCTTTGACAGCCTCCCAAACTTCCTTCGCTGTAGGCAAAAACATAAAAGGTTTTTTGATTGTTGATTCCATATTACTAAGCAGTCAAGCAATAATAACAGAGTTCTCAAATTTCCAAAACCTGTAATTCGGATCAGTTGTGGCAGGCATTTGCACCTCTCCTGTTAGGAAACCAAATCTGCCCTTACCATCTAAAATCAATCTTGCAGTTTGGGACCATTCAACATAATTTTTTCCGTTTAGTTGCTGGATTTCAACCTTGAGGGCATTAGAAGTTCCCTCATGGCCAAAAAAGTTGTTGGAAAAACCATTATGGCTGCCTGGGCCGCTGCCATTGCCGACTGTGCCGCTGCCATTGCCGCCTGGGCCGCTGCCACTGCCATCTATGTCATTGCTGCTGCCGCTTGGGGTGTTGCCTAAATTGTCGGCGTTGTTGACTAATTCTGAGTTTTTACTCAAACTATCGTCGTTGTTGCCGCTACCCATGAGGGCTACCTTCCATGGGGTACTTTGTGCCATAGCTCAGTTGGTTGGAGCGCCAAACCCTGATTGTGGAATGGTTGGAGCGCCAAACCCTAATGGGTTGTAGAAAGGTTTACAGAACCCTAACCAGAGCTCTTGATACCATGAAGAAAGTAAAAGACAAAATACTTTCATATTTTATTACTACAGCCCTAAGCTGTTTATATAGAAAAAGAAATAACAATAGTAATTCTGAGTAATAATGACAGAATAAAAATAAACATAATAATATAAAATAAAAGAGAATAAAATCTAATTTTTTTTTTATTCTTCAACATTTTATCATGTTGATTTTATACTTCCTTTGTCACAAACTGCTCACTATATTTTCTCATTTCTAATAATAATATAGGAATAAGGATCTTCACTCCAAAATAAGTATTGGTGATTATGGGAAACCTAAATTTTTGTCCGTGGTATGCTTTCATTTTGCGATCTCTACTTTTACTATGAATTCTTCATGTGTCTCTTTCTTTGGTTGATTCACTATTCTTGAGTTTCTTGTAAGTATGATAAGGATATGGACTACGGAAATATGTGGCTTAGTATCAAGTTCACTACGATATAACTTTGGGTGTACATACGTGCAAGTCGACCTACCAACTTGATCATTCAATCTAAACCAAGTATCTAACCACTTTCAGGTCTAATCCGACCTAACCTTTTTATATTTAGTTTGGGTAATGGGTTTAACAATTTGAACCCCGTTTTTCTTTTGTTCTGCATGTATTTATAACTGATTTTTATACGAATTAATTATAATAATTGATTGTTATATGAATGTTGATGCAAAGTGTTCATACGTCAATTATGTAGTAATGTAGAAAACAAAGTTAAAAAGAAATACTAAATTTTTTTATTCTTTTAAGAGTGCGCTTCACTGTCTCACTGATTAGCTTTCAATTTGTATTGTGAATCCATTTTTTGACAGTCTTGTAGTGTTTAGAAAAATTCTTCAAAACATGATGCTTTGACATTTGGTCTATTTATCTCGAATAAAATATTTTTCTTTTAATATTTACACAGATTTTCAATGGTGTTTTTGTTTTGTATTTTATTTTTGCTTATGTTGCAGGAAGAATTTGTTGAATATGATTCCTTCTAGTTCTAACTTCGTCTTGTGTGTTCTTGTTTTCTTGAACCCAATGATAGAATTGTATTCTTTACTTTCGTCTTACCAAATTCCATTAACTATTTTCTCAAACAACTAGTAAATTGAGCTCTTGATTCCAATTTATTTGAATCATTATGCCAAATAACACATTTGTTAAATGTTATCATTTCTTTATTACCAGGAATGAGAGGTCCAAATATTCAGTTTGCGCATTGAATTATTTAGCGTTATTTTTTGAGGGTTTTATGCAGTATACTCTGTTGAAACAATTAACTTCTTTGTAGTAGCAAGTCTCAATTTAAATTTGGTGGCAAATACTTAATAAGTTTATTTTTATTTCATTATTTAATGTTAATATGAATATTTTAGTTATTTGTAGTGACTAATGATTCCTTCATATTATGACAAGTTAAAGGTGTCTAATTAAATGAAATGTTTTCCTTTTAATATTTAAACAAATTTTCAATGGTTTTTATTTTATTTTTGCTTGTGCGGGAAGAATTTGTTGAACGCGATTTTTTCTGGTTTCTTCCTCTTATTTGTTCTTGATTCCTTTATATTATGATCAATCAAGGATGCCTAACAGGTTACTCGAGTTCTTGATTCCATTTTTTTTTATAATTGTTGATATGCCAAATAACTCAAAGTCATATATATATTAGTCTAACAGGTCTATATATTCAAATTGTGAAGTCATTAAATGAAGACATTTTATTACATAAATGATCAATTTTAAGTAATGTTTTGTTTAGTATGTTTTCAGTATTAATGAAGTCCCAAAGAATAATCAAAGTTCTTGGAGATGTGTGTTTTTTTATATTTTGTTCATTTATCATCGGCTCAAAATATATTTAATATTGTCATTGAATTGTCTTGCATAACTTATTCCCGGTTTTCACAAGAAGTTTAATGATTTTTTTGTTATAATGTATATTTAATTAATTTTAATCAATAGGACTGTGAGGCCATTTTTCTACAATCCTATAGTGTCTAACAAAGTTCTTCAAAATATGGTATTTTTGATATTTGGTCTGTTTATTTCAAATGAAATTTTTTTCTTTCAATATTTACGAAGATTTTGTGGTTTTTTTTTTTGTTTTGTATGTTATTTTTGTTTGAATTTCTCCAACACTTGGTCTTTTGTCTTCAAAACATAAACTCATAATTTTCTAGAATATTTATTAATAAAAGTAACAAAATAAAATGCACAACTGAAAGATTTTACCTTTAAAGGGCCACAAACGTTAGAATCCACCAACTAAGGCAACTCTGACTTTCTAACAGGAGGATGCCTTTTGAAGGATGCTCTAGTTTGTTTACCAATTATACACTGAGAACATTTTTCAAATTTACATTCTTTAACCTCAAAAGCTCGTCCTTTTTGGCTAAACAATTTACTCCTTTTTCAATGATATGGCTAAGCCTTCAATAACACAAAGATGATTTTATATCTATGACATTCGCACTATCTTTAGTAACCGAAGCTTTTGTCTCTAGCCACAACCAAGTTACCTTTACTGAGTTTTCACTTTCTAGAAGCAAAATGGTTATTAAAATCATTTTTATCAAGCATATGCATTGAAATCAAATTGCAGCGAACATTTGAATCATGTTTGACTTTTTTAAGGAATAATTGCTTTTCCATGTTGGTTTGCAAACATACATCACCAATACCAATTACTGTTGATCTATCATTATCCATCTTCAAAACTCCAAAGTCATCTGAAGTATAAGATGTGAAGAACTCCTTCCTCAGTATAACATGTAGTATAACACCTTTATATACTATTCCCATGCTCTCTTCGGATACCAAATTAATTTACTTTTAGTCACGGAGAATAACAAGATCACTAGTAGTAGTAGTAGTAACACAATCACCATGACTATCATCCTCACAATCCTATTGTTTCTACTTATCCTTCTTGCCTTTATTCTTCTTTTTCCACAGAAAATAATTCTTCTGTATGTGTCATGTTCTATGATGATAAAGACTCAATATTTGTGTATCTAGACTTAGATTTGCTTCTGCTATTTTATCTACCATTCTTCGGTTCCTTTTTTTTTTTAAACTTTCCTCCAATTTTCAGTGACAAGAATTTAATTTAGATGAAGAACCATGTGTCTTCCTTCTCATCTCCTCATTCAAAACATCATTTTTAACTGTTTCGAAAGAAACAGCACCATTAGGTCTGAACTCGTTATAGAAACTCAAAATTTTCTCTCAAGACTCCGTGTTTATTCTCCATTAGAGTGATGTCAAAGTTCTTGATTAAAAGGTTATTCGACTTGCTTGAAGGATGGAGGAAAATATGAATATAAAGATGGTATATTTGAATGGTACTAATTATCATTTGTAAAAGGGATAGATTAAAGATTTGTTATTTGTGAAGAAAATACAACTGGCTCATCATTAAATTTGATACTCATTTTAGACATTTGATAAAGGAGTCCCTGAAATTCACTAATATGGTCAGAAATTGACGTTGTCTTCTTATACTTTAAACTTATGAAACTATTTAGTAAAAATAATTTATTATTTCTTGATTTAGAGACAAAAGAGTTTGTATTTTCTCCCACATATTTTTTGCATTTGTCTTATTAATAATATGATTATAAACATTATCTTCTACATACTGTTGATGTTCTATATTTTAGTTTTTCGTAGATTTATCATCCGATTTTTTAGAACTAAAAATAGAAAGATGTAGTTTCTTCGCAAATAACAAATATTTCATCTTGCCCTTTTACAAATGGTAATTATTCAAGCATACAATCTTTATATTCATATTTGTCTCCATCCTTCAAGCAAGTTAAATAATCTTTTAATCAAGAACTCTAATACCACTCTAATGGGAAATAAATAGAAAAACGTGATAACAAATAATACACTGCGGATATAAAATTTCTCCAACTTGCAAGAACCCATGAGGAGCAATAGTAAATATATGGTAGCAAATCAATCAACTAAAACCGAATAAAAAACACTCATAAAAAAACATGCGTTATCAAGACCAAAAAAATAGCTTCACTATAATCAAACAAATGGTATGAGAGAGTATCCAAAACAAATTGTGTCTACAACCAGCCAAAATAACAAAATACTTTTACAAATAAAATGCAAGAAGAAGAAAAATGCCTGAAAATTTGCCACTGTGCGAGCACGATTTCTCCCTCTCCTGGGGTCATTTCGTTGATCTGACCATTAAAAACGAATACTTAAATGTTACAAACTTGTTGTCCGAAAATTAGCTCAATCCAACTGTTAACGAATGCACAATTGATATTTTTATGAGATTGATTTGAAAAAATCGAGAATAGAGTTATTCTTCTCTTTCATGATAGTCTCTCTTTTTCCAACCCTAATAAGACTCATGTCCATTTAAATAATTGAGAGACATTAATTCCAGTATTTAAACATTTCTCCTTATATAGGAATGGAGCCCAATATCCAACGTGACGTGATTTCTTGTTTTTCTTAGAATAGAAAGTCATCTAGCCTCATACACAATACGGGTGAGCTAATTCTTGTATTTCAAAATTTTCTTCGATAATTTCTTAAATCTATAGATTTGTATACTGATCATTCAATATATATATGTTACTATGCTTTTTCTCTTTCGTAGTTTCATAGACTAATGTTGCAGACTCTTCTGTCCAGACTACTACGTGCCTCAAGAAAAAGGGACTTAATTTATTGCTTTGAGATTTGGTTTGTTGGATGGACGCAATTTATTTTGGTACTAGGATTTGGTGATCTCTATTGGATTTTGAGTTCTGTATGTCAGTGATTTTTCTTATAGACTTTGCATTTTATCTTATAGAGTACAACTGCTTATTTATACGTACAGCGACTTAGTTATTGTGTTTGATTCTACCACAAAAATCATAATACATCCTTAGTTTTATGCCTAAAACCTTGATACAACAAAAGCGTCATTTTAAAAGTAGTTATCACAAAAGTAAAATATTATTAATGATTTAAGTGATTTATTGTTTGTATAAAGAATTTTCTTTTATAATCAATTATTTTATTAGTTATATAGAATTTGATATTAAACATGTTTTTTAGACTTTTTATGCACCCACATTTTTGTTTGTTTTTACTGTTTGGGACAATTAGTTTTGATCAAAAGGGTTCTGAACTCATTTTTCTACTTTCTTGTCATTTGAGGAAAAATGATATTCTATCCCAAATGGGTATTGGTGATCATGAGAAACTTTAATTTTTATTGGTGTTATGCTTTTATTTTGCAATATGTACTTTTAGTATGAATATTTCACGTGTCTATTTCATTGGTTGATCCAGTTTTATTGATTCTTTCTTGAGTTCCGTGTAAGTATGATAAGGATGTGGACTTTGGAAATATGTGGTTTAGTATCAAGTTCACTTAGAAATAACTAGGGGTGTACATGCGTGCCAGGTACCTGACTAGGATTAAAACTATTTTAGTATTTATGATTCTGTTGTACATTGTGTAGGATTCGATTTTACAGTATATTTTTTAACTTTGGAGACAATTTTTATGTACTTTCTTTAACTATTTTCAAGTTTTGATCAATCAGATTGAGAATCCATTTTTCTGCAGTCTTTTAGTACTAGGAAAGTTCTTCAAAACATGATGTCTTGACATTTGGTTTGTTTATCTTGAATGAAATATTTTTCTTTCAATATTTACAAAGATTTTTACTGGTTTCCTTTGTTTTATATAAATTGATCATATTGTATTGCTTATCAGAATCAGAGAACCAAACTCTAACAATTTACAACTTCAGTCGTGATCCAATATAACACCTTTTGGGAGCAATATTTTATCATATTTTTAAAAGATTCAAGATAACACTATAATTATAGCACTTTTTTGGGAGATTCAATGACACCTAAGACAACGCCTTATAATATATTTTTTCAAAGATTCAACGCTACGACTTATAGAAGATTAATGATGTAGTTGCCTTCTTTAGAAAGACAATATATATTTTCTCTCAGAATTTTTTTCTTCACTTTTAATATTGATGTTGGTTTAACTTATAAAAATTTGAGAACCAAACTCTAGCAACTCATTAGTCTTGAATCATAATTTTTCTTGCAATTTTTTTCTTAGGCAAGTTTGTCGCCAATTTGCATTTCATTTTCTATTTATTTTTGTTTTAGGTATTGAAGGTTAAATATTACAATTTCTCTTTATCTCAAGGTGTTGATGGGTTTTAAGTTTAGGCGTTATGTATTACTGTATTATGGAATAAAAGCTAAGGATTGTATTTTCTATTATCAATTATATGCTTTCAAATGGAGATCGTGTTAGAATGAAATTAGTTTGAAATTATAACCCTTATTTATTTTGATTATAAAAAAATTAATTTGTGAGAATAATAAAACACTAACGTTCTGTTTAAGTGTGCAGTTCAATCAAGTGACTTAGTCTCTGATACATCTTCAGATACCTCCTAAACCTCACTTCATATATTTTCCCTTTGAACATGCCACCTTTACCGTCCATCTTGATCTCACTCCCCTCACACAATCCACTCCATCTGTCTTCTTCACGTAACTTTTCAACTTTCAAACAAACAATTGAGATCCTCTTCTTAAGGATCTTATAACTTCATAAATCTTAGAGCAATCGGTCCAAACAGTTCATAACAACCACATCAGTATGCTCATCAAGGGACACCCATCTCATTCTAGGTTGCTTTAGTAACACAATTGTAGTTTCTTGCGCTCATCCCACAAATTGAGATACACTTTCTCAAAGCTTCTCTTGCTATTGTTTTAAGTTTTTCAGATATTCCTCTTGAAGTCTCTCTATATCTCCCTTTGGCCCAATGTTTAATCCTATAAGTTTTTCAAAAAGGATAATTTTAATCGTCTAAAAGCTAAGACTGAGAAGTTTATGAAATAAACTATCAAATATCAGGTGGATATTCAAAATACCTGTAGTTTAATTTTGGTTAGGCTCACCAATCCCATTCCTTAGTTGCATGCATTTGTTGTTTGTTTTCTTTGTACTTTGTACTTTTCTTTTTTTGTTTGATGACAAAAAAGGGATAATATATTTTTGAAAATTATTTGCAATGATTTTTTTTTATGAACTTCAGTCACGAACGCTCGTTAGCCGCTCTATCAAAATATCCTTAATCATATGAATTAACCACACATACTCCAAGGGGGAGCTTTGCAACAATATTTTATAATACTTTCTACTTTATTAAATTTCAAAATTATTTAAAAAAAATATGTTTGTCATCATAAAAAAGGAGGAGATTGTTTGAACCAATTTGGTTTGAAGAATTTTGACCCTTATTTATTTTGAGAATAACAAAATTAATTTATAGAAATAATTTAAAGCATTAATGTTCTAATAAAGTGTGTAGTTCTGAATCAAGTGAATTTTGTAGGATATGCAACAAGCAAGTCATTGTATGCCTCTAATAATCACATCAAGTATTTAATCATCTTATGCGGATTGATAATATATACTCTAATGAAAATCAACGCTTCAAAGAAGATAAAGCTTTTGCATACCTTCTAATGAACACCTTGAATCTATTACTTGTCTCAGGTCAATAAGAATACTTTGATGATCGTATCCTCTATCACCATACCAAGATATACTGAATCATATCCTCTATCACCAAAGTTTTCTATGACAAATATGGGATTTTGCAAGTTTATGCGACTACGTTGCACCATTAGTTACCTGGTTATATATGTTCTATTAGAAGTTAGGCTCAGAAATCTTCACATATTAGGCCTCAATTTAAATTTAGTTATTTTGTTCTTATTATTTAATTATTTAAAATATCTAATAATATTTATAATAATAGTAATAATTACAATAAAAATATAATAGTAATATTTATTGGAAAACAAACAAAAAAACGCATATATATATATATATATATATATATATATATGTAAAAAGTAATAGTAACATTATTTTTTTTAAATTGGGCCTTTCTACGTAAGGCTTAGTTCTATTTAGTTATAATCAATAAGAATGTGAAATTGGTAATCATGGAAATTAAAATGCAACTAATAAATTCATATATTTATTGTAATTTTATTTATGTTCATATTTTTCTGTCTTGATTATCATGTGAAATTGTGTTTTTGGTGATCATAAGATTTATGTGTGTTTAAAAACTGTTTTTTTATCAATGTAAATATGATTTATCGAGTTGGTGTTTATTAAGTATATTATATGATGTGAACCATTATTTTTTAATGAAACCACTCGAACGAAGTATAATATTTATTTAATTGTATTCATCGTTGAATCTTATATTTTATGATTGTCGAATGTTTTATTATACTATTAAGATGATAGGAATAAGAGATTTTAAAGTGTGTTTGAGATTGATTGTAATATATTTTTACATTATGAACTATTGAGTAGTGATTATCCAATGATTAAGATTAGTATCTGTGTATTGAATTTGAGTTATATGATGAATAAATTAGTCCGAGTTGAAGTGTTTATGGAGTGGTTTAGACTGATAAGGGAGAAACTTATATGTTATTGTTTATGATTTAGTGGAGTGTATTGTTATTATATAGAAAATGTCAAACAAAATTCAGTTATTTGAGACATTACATCTGAATGCTTGTAGTAATTGTTATAATTTTAGTATATGTATGGATTATGAGACCTTTTACAGAATCCATTTGGACCCTGGGTTAGTCTAAGAAGCCACATAAAGAATCATCATCTCTATTAGGGAAAAGTTGTTAACAGATCAAGGTGGATAAAAGATTTTTATCGATAGAAGAAGGAGATCCCTTGAGTTTGAAGAAAGAGAGCATATTTTTTCTTAAGGTTATTCACGCTAAAAAGCTTAATCTTCGTTTTAAGAGGGTTAGATTAATATCACATTGCGTTGCCTTCATCATTATTAAATCTTTATGATGTATTTCAATGTCACAACTTCTAAAATATGTTCACGACCTTACTCATGTCGTAGAAACAGGACAATTAGAAAACAAAATTGGCATATTTAGATCGGTAGAAGTTAATTTAAACTTAAAGACTCTAAGGAGCAAGACTATTAATTTAGCGAAGGTTTTATGGAAAGGGTTAACACTTGAGGAGGCAACATGATAGTTAGAGAGCGAGTTTGAAGACTGATTTTCACATCTTATTGTTCAAGGTAGACAAATTTACAATTTTGAGGATGAAATTTTTAAATGGAGGGGAGAATGTACTATCCCTATAATTAAAATTTAACCTTTAATATTAATTATTTAATTGATATTATTGTGTTAATATTTATTTAATTGAAGAGTACTAAAATTAATTAGTGAATCATTTAAAGAATAATACTTCATCCTTCCTAATTTAATGTGTCTACTTTATGTATAGGAATTATTATAATGCCTTTTATACATAGAATCATGTCATTTGTCTTTTCATCTTTCAAAAAAAAATTAGTGTAATTAATAAGAGGTGTGTTTTGGAAAATAACAATAAATGCAACTAATAACATAAAAAAGATTTTTTATTAGGGATAAATGTTTTCCAATGAATAATTATAATTAGGGACAAAGGGAGTAAGATATTGAAAGATAGAGTGTGAACATGGGTTGTTGAAATTGTGCTTATATTGTATTTGATTAACTGCATGAATGACAAGAGTAAATGAAATTAGTTGAATTATGTACATTGTGAAATATTTATGTTGTCTCAAATTTATATTGACATATGTTCAATGCAAGATTTAAGGCAACACTATAATTATAACACACTTTGGGAGATTCAATGACACCCAAGACAATACCTTATAGCATTTTTTTTTTTTTTTAGAGATTCAACACAACAATTTTTAGGCGATTAATGATGTAGCTGTCTTGCTTAGAAAGATAATATATATCTTCTCTCTCAATTTTTTTCTCTCCAATTTTTGATATTGATCTTGTTGTATCAATTACCAAAATTTGAGAATCGAACTCCAATCACTCAACATCGGTCATGAATCATAATTCTCCTTGCAATTTTTTTCGTAATCTAATAAAGTTTAATAACATCACATGGATCCCAATAAATATTTGAAATATATGCCTTTAAATTTTCATTTACAAATATATGCCTTTACAATTACTGCACAAATATTTTATTAACTTATATTTTATTTTACAGTGTCCTCGTCAAACAAACAACATTGACTGTGGGTACTACGTATTGAGATTCATGAAGGAGATTGTTGACAAGAATAAAACTATTATCCCAGAAACGGTACGGTATTTTCATTATATGATTTTCATATATAAATTATCTATATATTTGATACTAACTTAATATAATATGTTCAATTTTTATATTGCAGTACTTTGACAATTCCAGTCCATCATATTCTGAGGAAGATCTAATGGAATTAAAGGAAGACTGGTGTGAGTATATGCTTGAAATGAAAATTATTTGATTTTTTGGAAAATAGCATGCTGCTGGGTAAGGGATCTAAATATCATATGGTAGCTAGTGCATATTCTGTATATTCTGTTAGTTATTATATGTATATGATCATTGTAACACCCCGTTTTTCAAAGCGAGGGTGTATTTTTTTTTTCAAAAGAAATTAAAATAAAACAGAGAAATAAATAAGGAAATACCTTTGGATAAATATTTAAGTCATTTCAATTTATAAGCAGCGGAAAAGTTTTTCGAATTATGAATCCAAAGTATTTACACCTCAAAAAATGGTACATGGAACCCATCGAAAATAAACTGTCATGCTGACAATATTAGTAAAGATACAATTTTCCAATTTAAAATAAACGCATTTCAAAATAAAGACATTTGTTCCCTCTATGTCAACCTAATCTGATCATTCTACAAAACGAACTAAAAACTATACACCCTGAGTGATCTCCACGCACCCCGTAAGATCCTCCAAACGTAGCTCCAGTCAAGCATTTCCATCTATATCTCCATCCACAGGGTATGAAACGATAGGATAGTCTTGGCTCTCATCTAAGGGCAAAGCCTAGATTTCCACAATAGTTGTAAAGGGTCTCCAACCGAAATTAACAATTAACACATAACATTTAAGTTTTCAAATGCACAAAATACCCTTTTCAACTTAGCATGCATCTTAAAAGGTTTTCCATATGCTAAAAGTTCATACAATGCTTACCAAATGATAATGAAATCAAAATAAAGTTCTCAATCCATCAAGTAATACATAACTGACCAAAACATTGATAAATCAATTGAGCAATCGATTATCTAACTCAAAATAAGAATTTATACTAGGCCAATCGATTGGGCAAATCGATTTCCTGAATTTTTTTAGTGAAAACTGAACTTTGAACTTACATCAATCGATTGGGGAAATCGATTAATGAAGGTCTGAGCCCCTGTATTGCCAAATCGATTGGACAAATCGATTTCGTGAAAGACTGAGCCCTGTATTGAATCCAATCGATTGGGCAAATCGATTTCGTGAAAGACTGAGCCCCTGTATTGAATTCAATCAATTGGGCAAATCGATTTCGTGAAAGACTGAGCCCCTGTATTGAATTCAATCGATTGGGCAAATCGATTTTCCCACTGTTTCTAAGAAAACTCATTACCAAATCGATTGAGTAAATCAATTTCCCTGTCAGTTATTCCAAAATTACATAATCAAACTCATTCACATTCAAACACAACTCCAAATCTTAATACTTAGCAATTTCCACACAAACACCACGACAATTGGGTTTTCGAAATAGTTTTCAAATCAAACATGCTATCACACAATTCTAAAACATAACCCTTAGTAAAATCAACACAATCACAATGACATCTCAAGTTCAGATACTCAATAATAAACTTGAATCAACACACTTACACACAATTTCAAAACATACCACTTAAAGGTTACAACGCAATACCCATACAGACAAGATGAACCAACAAATCACATGGCATCGCCTTGACGCGACAATCCCAACACAGAAAAGATGAACCAACAAATCACATGGCATCACCTTGACTCGACAATCCCAACACGGACAAGATGAACCAACAAATCACATGGCATCACCTTGACTCGACAATCCCAACACGGAAAAGATGAACCAACAAATCACATGGCATCACCTTGACTCGACAATCCCAACACGGACAAGATGAACCAACAAATTACATAGCATCACCTTGACTCGACAATCCCAACACAGACAAGATGAACCAACAAATCACATGGCATCACCTTGACTCGACAATCCCAACACAGACAAGATGAACCAACAAATCACATGGCATCACCTTGACTCAACAATCCCAACACGGACAAGATGAATCAACAAATCACATGACGTCACCTTGACTCGACAATCCCAACACGGACAAGATGAATCAACAAATCACATGACATCACCTTGACTCGACAATCCCAACACGGACAAGATGAACCAACAAATCACATGGCATCACCTTGACTCTATCCACTCCAATCGTTAAGTAAATGCAATATTAAAAGATTCCCCGTTTTTAATATTCATTTAACTTAAATGATTTTCACAATAAACATTAAGTAAGCAAGACATTAAGAGATTCCCCATTCTTAATGCTCATTTAACTTAAACAATTTTCACAACACACATTAAGTAAGCAAGACATTAAGAGATTCCCCATTCTTAATGCTCATTTAACTTAAACAATTTTCACAACACACATTAAGTAAACGAGACATTAAGAGATTCCCCATTCTTAATACTCGTTTAACTCTAATGGTTTTCAAATCTCACACAAAACAACTCACACATATTATCCAATTCAATCCAAAACACATCAATTCATTTCTCCCCAAAATCCAATCATAAACATATCAAATCTCACAAGCATTAATCATGAACACGACAAATACGATGAACACAAATCATCACAACATACCACTCAAACACAACAAATTTCATTTACTCAAAATCATACATAAATGAGTTAAATTCATTTTCTCCAAATCAACTCCAAACCTAATAAAATTCTTTTCCACATAACCATAGGTAAGGCCCTAAATGCAATCTAAAAGTTTGGAAGGAGCCCTTACTTTCACGTTAGCGTTAACGTGCGATTGCAGTGTCGCGGTAAATCCGGTAAAATCTTCCGCTCGCAACGCCGCTTCCAAAATTGGTTCCCTAGCACCGTAGCATGGTAGTGAGCAACTTTCCCTTATATCTCTTCGCGAAATGAAGCTTAGCTCTAGATGAAACGGGAAGGTTTGGGTTTGAATCCCTAATACCGTTTTTCTTTGTTTTCAAATCAAAGAGGAAGAGTGAAGTTGAGAAACTCTTGTCCTATCCCCCACCAAGCCTTGGGTCTCTATTTTTGAACAAAAGGAAGCAAAGAAAATGAAAAATGAATCACAATGGAGGAAGGAGGAAGTCACGCGCGCGAGGAAGAAGAAGAAGCTTTTCTGTTTTTCTTATTTTTCTTTTTCTTTCCTTCCCTTTTCCTTTCTTTCTTTCTCTTTCCTTTTCTTTTTCTTCTCTTTCTCTTTCCTTTCCTTTTTCCTCCAAACAAATATCTTTATATATATATATATATATATATATATATATATTTTAATTACTTTTAACAAATATCTCAAAATATCTAGATATTTGTTAAATTACCATTTCACTCATAACGCATTAAATTCTTCATAAAAGATTCACCGAAGTTAATTTAATTTATTCATCGACGAGTAATTTTAATCGAGAGTCCAAATATCTTTTTGATCATATAAACTCCAAAATATTAATAACTTTGGCTAAAAAGCCTCCGAGTTCAATACCAAAAATACACTAAAATACATAAAGTATACTTTAAAATTATGGGTCTTACAATCATAGGACACAATATATGAACATGCATATGAATATGTAGTAATTAGGTTGTAAATTAGGTTCAATGTATATGTAGTTAATTATGTTGTAAATTAGGTTATATATATGTATCTAAATGTAGTTAATTAGGTTGTAAATTACATAACAGAATTACATACATATTAATTAAGTTACAGAGTTCTATTTTTTGTCTACTAATTGTGTGAACTGTTGATGGTATTTGAATATGTTTTGTTGTTGTGTGAACTGATTGTGAACTGATTTTGGATAAAAAGATAAAAGACAACCCTTTCTAAAAAAATGTCATAAAAAGCTACAAAGCACTTTTCAAAAATTTAATTTACAGCGTTTTAAAAAAAAACATATTTTACAGCGTTTTTTTGAACAAGCGCTGTAAAATATGCACCCAAAAGCGCTATAAAATGCAAACCCATAATTCATATATTTGGTGTGTATTTTACAGCGCTTATTTGAAAAAGCGTTGTAAAATGTGCACCCAATATATGAATTATGGGTCTGCATTTTACAGCACTTTTTCAAAAAAGCGCTGTAAAAGGCGCACCCAGTATATGAATTATATATGCATATTTTATAGCGCTTTTTCAAATAAGCGCTGTAAAATGTGCATAATAATGCATATTATGTGCGCATTTTACAACATTTGTTTGAAAAAGCGCTGTAAAATGTGCATAACAAGTGCGCATTATATCTACATGTTTTATAGCGGTTTTTTAAAAGAGCTGTTGTATCTTTTACAGCGCTCGATTCCACAACACTTTTTTTTTTTTTTGAAAAAGCGCTGTAAATAGATTAAAAAAAGCGCTGTAAAATCCTATTTTTCGCGTAGTGCCATCTGCATTTCGTTTACTATCGATTTATTTTTCCTTCTTGTTTTTTTTGCTGTTACTGGGGACAAAAGATTGGTATCTAATGAATTATATAGAAAAAAAAAACTTATCCTTTTGCATTATTTTCGTTATAGGTATTGAAGGCTAAATATTAGATGAATTTTTATGTTTCTCTTTATATTAAGGTGTTGGTCGGTAGTATGTTTAGGCACTATGTATTACAGTGTTGTAGAATAAAAGTTAATGATTATGTTTTCTATTATCTACTCTATTATTTCAAATGGAGATAGGTGATTAGATTTTGTTATAAGGTTTAAAGTTACTTAAATTAGTTTCAATGAAATATATTTGTACTTCTTGGATCAAACTTTAACACTAATATAAAATGTCGTTGTCTCAAGATGCAATCGTTGATCTTGTGACAATGAAATAAGCATTTAAAAATCAAATTTACTAAACTATCATAATTTGTTTATTGATCGTAGAATTGTGTTCGTGTGGGGTTATCATGAACAAACATCCAACTAATTTTGCTAAGCGGTGGTTAGAGTTATGAATAGAAGTAATTTGAAATAAATTGGATATAAATTATGACTTGAATGTAAAAATTTGAATATTTTCTTAATATGTAATTTCCAAAAAATATGTATAAATATAAATAGTTTTTAGTATTTATAAATTGTATTCGCTGTAGTATTTTAAAGTTTGAGGTTAGGATCCATTTATTTATATGTACTTATTTATCATGTCTAGGAAAATGTGAAGATGATGAAATATAAAAAGTGTATCCAAAAATATTTACAATATACAATATATAAAGTCATTTTTCTTTGATAAAGGAAAGTCAATAGAAATGAATTTTCTTAAAGAGTTAAATTAGTTTCTTTTATGATATTTTAGTTGTCTCTTATTAGAAGTCTTTTTAGTTACGGGTGACAATATATATCTAAATTACATTCGTAGTT
>JBBPBS010000549.1:3711046-3732976 GCA_037974835.1 Cicer judaicum | reverse complement strand
TTTTTTTGACTTAGTGAAGTTAAATAAGTGAATTCTATATAGGCATTGAGTTTTAGTTTAAATGATTAAATAAGTGAATTCTTTTGTATCTTTATTATTACTATTATCATATGTTGCTGCAAATTAATTTTTTGTTAATACTACCTTTTATTTCTACATTTGTTACTATTGTATGTTATTTGTATATGTTTACTAATTGATTTTACCTCTTAGTATTGTTTGCTATTATATGCGATCTGCTGATAATTGTTTTTCTTATCAATGTAGATAATTGCTATACATCAATCTTATGTATAAGACTTTGAAATTAATAATTTAGACGTTAAGTGTGTCATGCAACTAAGTTTTGATTATAAGTTGTTTGGAAGTACCTAATGCTTGTAGAATCATACACTATACTCTATTTTTCAGATATGGTAGCAAACTAATATGTTTAACCTTTTCTTTATTCTTAATATAGAGGATGAATACTTGTTAATTGTTGTTTTATATTACTGCCTTAGTTATCATGCTTAAGTTGATATATACACTATTGCATCTGGTTTATCTGCGAAAAAATAAGTCGTCACCAATTTTATTTTTTTGAAAGAAAAAATTAGATAAAATCTACAGTAAAGTTTTTGAACCAAAAAAAATGATTTTGATAGTCGATTATGAATAGGAAAAATAATATTACCCTACATCGTCCATTAAAACGGCTACCCTATAGTTAATTGTATACATATTATTTATTTAATTAATTATTTATTTTACCCCTAAAAAATAATGTAAAAAAAAGAAAATAAATTATTTACTTTAGTATAAAAAGGAAAAATATTTGCTTAATTGTTTTTATGCTAGACCGATTTTTTGAAGATCAGATTTTCTTCTCCTCTTTTGCATATTAATCTCTCTCTTTTTTACTGTGTTCTGAATTCCCCATTTTCTACTCTTGTTGATTATTTATAGACTTTTTGGGTGTAGATTATAAAAGACAAGATAATAATTGTCAATTGATTACCATTAATCTGTTTATTTTTCTTTCAGTTTCTTTACATTTAATTGGCCACAATTAAACGGATTCTTATTATCACTGATTCATTTTTTTCGATTTCTTTTCTATTGAATTGATCACCATTATACTAATTTTATTACCATTGATTCATTTATTTTTGATTTCTTTTCTTTCAAATGATGATCATTATAATAATTTTTAATACCATCAATTCATTTATTCAATTAAATACGTTTGTTTATTTTTTATTTTTTTTAGAAAATAGTGTAAATTTATGAAAAGGAGTGAGAGGCAAACAGAAACCAAACACATCCATGATTTTCTAAAATTTCAAAGTCTAACTATTTACTTTTACTATTATTTTTATCATTATAATTTTTTATTATTTTTTAATATATTTATTAAAAATATTAAAGTAGCGGACAAAATTAGGTGTCAACAGTTGCCCCTCTTTACTTAGAGTTTACTTTGACAATCAAAGTAAGTGATAAGTAAAGATGAAAACTCTAATTTTGTCTCAATATGATTTTGTTAAGTCTTTTACCCAATTTCAAGATACTAATTGTTTACTCAACCTTGGGTGTGAATCGTTTTCTCGGCTTAGGGTGCAAGTCGTTTTTCTCGACTTCAACATGTGGATCGTTTTCTCATCTTCGGGTGTGAGTTGTTTTCTCGGTTTCAACATGCGGGTCATTTTATTGGCTTTGGGTGCAAGTCATTTTCCCGACTTCAACATGCATGTCCTTTTATCAGCTTCAACATACAAGTTGTTTTCTCAATTTCGGGTGCGAGTCGTTTTCCCAGCTTCAACATGCAGGTCGTTTTCTTGGCTTTGGTGCAAGTCGCTTTCTTGACTTCAACATGCGGGTCGTTTTCTTGACTTAGGGTACGAGTCATTTTTATTGGACACGACTATTCAGATCATGCATGAGAAAAAGCACTTATTTTTTTTTCTTGAACTTGATATCTTTGATCTCTCTTTTATCTTCTTCTCTTTTTTTCTTTTTCTTTCTTTCTTTCTCTTTTTTTTTTTTTTGAAGAAGAATTAATATTGTGATCTTAAGTTGGATCTCATGTTGTTGTCTATCTTGTATTGTAAGCAACATGTATTCTCGTGCTATAGTATGATCTATATTATTGATCTTGTCATTTTGTGTATATATTCTTTCTTTGTTTTTGTTTTTGTTGTTCTTCCTCTTCTTCTCTCAGGTTGCCCTTTCAGGTTTTCAACCCAATTGATGTTTAATTTTTTTTTTGTACCTTAATTTTTGCCTAGGTTGCCCTTTCAGGTTTTCAATCTCGTGGGTATTTTTGTGTACCCTAATTTTTCCTAGGTCGCCCTTTCAGGTTTTCAATCTAGCGGGTATTCATTATTATTTTTTGTATCCTAATTTTTGCCTAGGTTGCCCCTTTCAAGTTTTCAACATAGTGGGTATTCATTATTTAAGTATGATGCATTTTTATGGCGTCTAGTTTACAGGGAGGGATAAGTATTTTCCATCCATATTTGTAAGGATCAAAGCTCCACTTGAGAAAGTTTTCTTCACGATGTATTGGCCCTCATAGGTAGGGGTCCATTTTCCACGATAATCCTTTTGAATGGCAAAGATCTTTTTTAACACCAAGTCTCTTTTTCCAAAATTCTTGAGGACGTGTATTTTTTGTACGCTCTTTTCAGACTCTTTTAATATAATTGTCCATGGCATAAGACCACCAGCCTTTTTTCTTCAATTAAATTCAATTGATCGAAACGGGTTTGTACTCATTCTGACTCATCTAGTTTGTCTTCTATTAATACTCTTAGCAAGGGGATTTCTACTTCAATGAGCTGCACAACCTTCATCCCATATACTAGTAAAAAGGGGTTGTCATAGTGCATATTGAAGTGCGATACATGTGTAGTGCAAACGACAACATCTCATGTCAATCTTTGTATGTTACAACTATTTTCTGAATAACTTATTTTTTTTATGTTTTTATGTTACAATCTTCATTGTTTGATTTTTTCCATAAAAGTTTAAAGATCAATTCACAAGTGGAAATTGTAACGCCCCAAATTTTTGATCCAAAGGTTACTTAAAAATATTTGTTTTCTTTTAGAAACAACTATAATTTTTTTTCTTATGAGTAGTTCATCATGTAATAATTTGAAGATGCGTCAGAAAATGACTTGATATTTTTTTTTGTAAGAGAACTTTAAGCAATTTACTAAAATATTATTTATTCATTTATTTGCAAAAATAATATTTCAGTTATTAGATCGATATTCATTTATACTCCAAAATAAAATAAATTCTCTTTTAGTGAAATTCAAAAGAAGCATGGTTGACTGAAATTAATGGCATTCAATTATTTACTAGCAAATGAAGTCTCACTTCCACATTTCTATTAAAAATGATGAAGAGTAAAGAACTTTACAATGTACCACAAATATTTTAGTAATACAAAACATTATTTTTAAGTAAAAGTCTCAATTTTCCACATGTGTGCACCAATCAAATATCATTCATGCAACTATTTGAGACCATTAGTACATAAATGTTAGTGTAATGGGTCAGTTCATCCCACAACAAAAATTAAACCAAATAATAAATTAACAGCCACAAAACATGAATATAAAATATTTTCGTAATAAAAGATTTAAAGAAATTGATTCTTTAATAATTCTCAAAGATGCATCAAAAGTCATAAAACGTATCTAAATAAATCAAGTAGCAACCATAGAGCAAATAATTATATCAACATAAAAATAACAATAAAATGTATGCAAGTTATGCATGCTCCTAAACATATATGATCCGGATATAACCAGCCACACAGGCGTTCACACAGAAGTCACCCATACCAATGAAGAAAAATTAAATCAGCCACACAAGCGTCCACAAAGATGCATATGATATGTCATGAAATGATAATGATGATTAAAAGGTACATGCGACCACCCACTTAGATAATCACACAAATCACCAAACACTTATACAACTACAAAGATAACAATATTTAAAAACACAATTCATCAGCCACTTAGGCAACCACAAAGATACAATATTTAAAACACAATTCACCAACCACTTAGGCAACCACAAAGATAACAATATTTAAAACACAAATCCCCAACCACTTAGGCAACCACAAAGATAACAATATTTAAAACACAAATCACCAGCTACTTAGGCAACCACAAAGATAACAATATTTAAAACACAAATCATCAGCCACTTCGGCAACCACAAATACAAAATATTTCATATTAAATTTTTTTAATCACATAAGACATCAAATTTATATTCTCCTTGATGTTCATAGTTAGAGCTAAATAACTTCAACACATCAAATATACACGTGAACAAATATCTCAAAATCACCACTTTCATTTTAATAATTCATAAGATTCGATTTGGCTACTCGTTATTGATAAAAATTAAAACTCATATCACCAAGAATACAATAACAATAAAAAATTTATTCCCTTCACTGTAACGTTTTCCGCAATATAAAAATGAACTATACATTAATGCATTTCAATAATCAATTTTCTCATATTGTCAAAATTAAAAATATAAAATTCCCATCAATTTCCTCATGACGCATATATTGTTCATAAAAGTCAAATTTAAAATTTAAAATACTCAAAAAGTCAAGAGTAAATATCAAATACATCGTGACAAACATATTACTAATAATATCATCATAAAAATTATAACTTTATAATTAAGTACTCTAAGACACGTAAGACAATAAACATTTTCACTACAAACATATTTATCAAGGGATAATAATAAAAATAAAACTCTATAATTAAGTTCATCAAGATAGATGTATTACTCAAAAGAATCAATCAAAATATTACAGTTAATTTCTTTACGACGAAAATAAAATCAATCTTTTTCTTTTAAGGCATTCAGACATCATATCAATATCTCACGAACCGCTAATTTAATATATAGCATAACTCTGCATGGGAAAAAACTCTTACCTAGAAACACCTTCCTTCCATGTAACACTATATAGCCCTCTAAAAATCTCATAAATATGAAGGAACGAAAACTTAGAACATCCACAAGAAAGAGAGGGAATATGTGGGTGGTTGTTTGAGTGACTTAGAAAACACTTGAGATAAACAAAATATAACGTTGGGAATGGTGTGTGAGGTATGGGTGATTAGTTGTAGGTTTTATTGTATTATACGATAAATAGGTATATGAGACTAATATGGAGATGTGAAGCTGATTGGAGGAAGAGAATAATTCTTCTCATTGAGATTAATTGTACACATCAATAAGGTATTCAATTGGAATAATATCATTCAATGATCAACCGTTATAAATTAATTGACATTCATGTACTTATTCTTGCTTGTTACACATTTGAGTGAATCTAAATTAGAAAACACACGGTTTTATAATTGAATGCTATTAAAAGTAAAATATAGTTATCAGGAGTAGTAGTGTGAGTGATTAAATTTTGACCAAATTTAACTTATTGTTCACACTAAAAAATACTCCTACGAGTTTTAATTAATTACTAACAAAATCCTAACAATTAATTAATTAATATAAATATACTTCATCAAATAATTAAACATTAAAGAAACAATTATCTTCTTATTATCACACTAAATTAATTAAAGAGAATATATAAATAAAACTAATAAACGATATAACTTCTATAAAGGATTTTCACTAACTCTACTATCTCCTAGGTTGAATACTTATTTGGTCTAAAATAAAACTAATAAACGATATAACTTCTATAAATTATAAATTAATTAAATAATTCAACTAATGTTTTCATCAACTTAAATTAATCAAGCGCGAGAAATATCACTACAGGTCACTCATAACATAATAAAGCAAACATATCTAACACATCAATTTCATGATTATCGAAACTAATCAAATAAACAAAATACATAGTTGTCCGTGTATGAAATAATTGTGCAATAAACCTGAACAAGTGTTTCTCTCTTTGAACTCTAAGAAAAATTGAGAACTTTGAGCTTGAGTTACTCTTTTATGCTTTTTGATGCTTTTCTCCTTCAGCCTTGAGTGTCTATTTATAGTGAAAATTTGGGCTTCAATTTAGTCCTTCTTTAATTCTAAATTGTATGTTGTTTAGATTGAGTTTGTAAATTCTTCAGATTGATTATGTTCCTATTTGTGTAGATTGAATTTGTAAACTCTTCAAATTGATTATGTTCATATTTTGTGTGGGTTGACTTTGTAAATTCATCCAATAAAAAATTATTCAAATCTTCATCAAATATCCTTCAAATCTTAACCATATCTTTTTTTAACTTGGTCAAAGATGTTCATCAATTATAAATTTGAATCAAATCTTATTTTAGATTTTCTTTAATTATAAATTTGAATTTAATCTTTATTTTAGACTTTCTTCAAATATAAATTTGAATCAAATCTTATTTTAGATTTCCTTCAATTATAAATTTGAATTATATCTTTATTTTAGACTTTCTTGAAATATAAATTTGAATCAAATCTTATTTTAGATTTTCTTCAAAAACATGAATCTTCTTTCATACTCTTTGAAGTCAAATGTATTGTTTTCATAAAATACTTTTGTTGACATCAAAATTCTAAATGTAAAACCATCTTGGTTCCAACAAAAAATGAACAAAACTTAACCAAGAACGTTCTTGATAAAATCTGGAAAACCAAGAACGTTCTCCACATTTTTGTCATTTTCATCAAGCAAGATCAAATTAGTTTTTAATGCAAGGAAAGCTCTAGTAAATCGCGAATGGATTTCTAGTTCATATACTAGGAATATACAATCTCTCATATGAGCAAAAGAAAAACTCAAAAAGATTAAAAGGCACAACTCAAAGCAAAAGTGTCAAATGATCATTTTCTAGCATGGTAACATCAGTCTCTAGATTGATAAACATTCTCCCACATGTTACACATAATCTCCAACATGCAAACATCTTTCTCCTTCATGATTAAAAACTGTCTCCAGGATGATTAAACATCATTCTATAGTATGATGACATAAGTCCCATAATGATACACCCATTCTCCAGCGTATTGAACATCATTCTTCAGCTTTGTTACATCATTCTCTAGTTTGTTTTGCATTAATCAAAAGGTAATCTTAATATAAATCGATTAAGCACATCTTTGATATGTTTATGTGCACAAACAAAGGACCATCATAGTCAAGAATGAGAAGCTACAAATCATACATTATTAACACAAAAGCATAAATGCAGAATGTTCAAATCAAGAACATTCAAGGTTTAAAAAGTTTGGTCTTTGGTTAAGTCTAACACATGATAGCCAGACACCTTTTCAACAGTCATAATAGTTCTCATAGACCTACGTGAAGTATATAAAAGAAACCTTAAGCTCAAGGAAGATGTAGAACTTCAAGTGCTAAGAAAATCCATTAATCACATACATTTACAAACTTGAAAGCTTCTCCTTTGCAAAAGAATAAGTTATGATTTTTGCTTCATATATCAAGATCATACTACTGAATTTTTTTATCAAGAATCTATTCTCAAACATAAGTTGAGCATACTCAGATTCTACCAATCTCTTTAAATCATTATTATGTAAACTCAATACTATAAGGATTGTTTGTAGTCTTAGTAAATATCTTCTTATGGTTAAAAGGTGAATTATAAAATCCTCTCTAAAGATTGATAGTTGACTTGATTGAATCATTTTTTAGTGAAAAGGAATTATTGTTACAAATCAAGGTTGATATGAACAAACTTGTGTGAAACCAAGAACGTTACCAAGAATGATCACTTAGTGAAAAATATCATAGTTGTGAGAACTAGACGTAGCTCGATTTGGATGAACCATGATATATCATTGTGTGGTATCTCTCTCCTTGTCTATATTTACTTTCAATCATTTTGATTATCAAGTTAAATAGATAAGTTAAAACTGTGATTTTGACTAGCCAAAAATGTTCTCCATTTTCTGTTTCCAAAACCAAGAACGTTCTTCGTTTTCTATTTTCACAACCAAGATCAATCTTGAGTTATTTTCTTAAGATTTTTAAGAGGAAATTTTAAATTGGTCAATCTACAATTCAAACCCCCTTCCTTGTAAATTGAAATTTCTACTTCAAATAAGACCAATATTTAGAGGATGAATATGATCAAGTTAGAAACAGATCAATTATTTGATTTATATTCTGGTATATGAAAAACAGCTTGACCTTAAAAAGTCAAAGCAAGTTGATGATACTATAGGTTTACCAAAACCAAAGGAGATAGATGTAGGCAAACTAGAAGATGACAAATATTTAGAGGACGAATATGATCAAGTTAGAAATAGTAAAGATAAATTAGAAGAAAGATCTGGATGGAAGTGCAAATCATTTAAGCCTGAAACTCTAATCATTGGAAATACAGGTGATCTTTTGAGGACCAGATCATCACTAAAAGATACCACTTTGTTTGGATTACTCTCATCAATTGAGCTTACCTTATTGATGAAGTGATAGCGTTTCAACAAGTGTACTGAATCGTTGCAAGTAATAATAAAACGGTAGTACCGAGTGTCGAACTCAAGGATTGCGTTTTACTATTGAATTATATTTAATTACTAAAACTGAACAAAAGGTTCCCAAGTTGATTGAAATGATATTTGAAATTAACAACAGTAATAAAATTGATCTTTTATAATGAGAAAAATGTTAGGGATGAGTTTCACTTCGAATCCAACCTTGGTGTCTAATTTGATCCTAGTTACTGAATTCCTTTATTGAATTATTACCGAATTCTCTTTATTATTCTTGCCCTAATGTCTTAGTGACAGAACCTTTAATTCCAAAGTAACCCCTAATTCCTTAGTAGATTTAAGATTAGAATTAAGCATTACCATATAGAAATTCTCTTGTAAATTATTGCTTTGCAACTAATTTAATTGGTTTCATGACCTGCATCTATCCCTAGACTACAAATTCATGAATTTCTCATCTCAAGCATTCGTAAAGTCCACTTCTGTTTCAAAATACAAATCGTAGAACATTTTAATGTTGATCAAGCAGTAAAAAGCATTAAGCACAGAGATGAGAAAAAGAATTCAAAAAACTCATTCATATAACTAGAAATTAAATCAGAAAAATAAGGGTTTCATCTGGTTACACTCATCCCTAACAAATAGGGTTTAGTTACTCATGACAGAGATACAAAAGATAGGGATTAGAGAAGAGTTACAAGAAGGATTCATGAATGATTCTTGATAAAACTGCTCCAATGGCATTAGAAACGGTCGTCTTTGAGTTTCTATGCTAGGGCACAAGTCTCCCAACTTCCCAAGAGTCAAAAAGATCCCTAAACAGTAAAAAATTGTGTTTTTATGAATGTTGATGCGCGTCACGCGCCTCAGGCACGGTCTTTGCGCTCCAGGCGTGTATTGACAGTACTGAATGGCAGGAAATGCGCCTCAGGCGCGCAGGGCGCGCTCCAGGCGCACAACATCTGTTATCCGACGTATTTTGCATGTTTCGCATCTTTCGAGTCAGAATTGGGTTTCGGTGTCTTCATGCAAGTTATAGATATGGATCTTAGATTTCATTAGCACTTGGTTTGACGCCAATTGGACATCTACAACTCCAGATATGGCTGAAATACTCCACATGAGTCATGTTAATTTCTCACCAAAATTCAGCACTGCACTAAAACAAAGTAACATCGCAAAACAATGAAAAATCTCTACTTAATTAAGCAAATAAGAACATAAACATTTTATTAAATCAAATAACTAAAATCAACAAAATATATCAAATAACTCGTTAAATTAACTAATGATTAAAGATAAATAAGGCTAAAATCAATAAAAATTATGCATATGATGAAGAGTCATCATGAAGCATTGATAAATGATGGACGGATTTTGAAAATGCAAGAAGAGAATTGAAATTTTTAGGTTGTTATAAAAGACTTGGCTTGTAGAGTCGAGGTGGTTAGTTCCACTAAAGTCTGGGGTTGTTAGGCTGTTTGGGAAGACTGGCTTGGAGGATTGGGTTATTTGTAATTCAAGGTAATTAAATTAATGGATTAAAGCCTGTTGAATGAGAGGATGGAATGTAGCCAAGTTAGGAGTGAACGAGATAAATCTATGTGTCAAACTATTTATGCTTTCATTGTTTGCTACCTCTGAATCCAGTTGCTTCTACTCCAAGTAAGTCATCAAAACCTAACTAGTTTTTTATTTGTTTATAAATTATCAATAAGTTATTAAATTTGTCAGACACAATTCAACCTCCCCTTCTCATGTTTGCACCTTCACTTGCATGATAATCACACTTATGATTAGGGGAAGTTGCCAAAAGACAAAAAGGCTTTGGAAAACAGGTGGATCTATATAGTGAAGCTTGAGAGTAACTCAAAGTCTTTGAGGAATAAAGCCAGATTAGTGGTGAAAGGTTTTTGTTAAAGAAAGGGTGTTGATTTTAATAAGACTTTCTTACATGTGGCAAAAATGTCATCGATTAGAACAATGTTGAGTTTGGCAACTACTCTTGACTTAGAGGTAGAGAAAATGGATGTAAAAAAGGTTTTCCTTCATTGTGATTTGGAGGAAGAGATTTACATGAAGCAACTTGATGATTTTCTTGTCGAAGGCATGGAAGATTATGTGTGTAGACTTAGAAAGAGTCTATACGGTTTAAAGCAAGCTTTGGAGCAATGCTACAAAAAGTTTGAGTCTATTATGTGTGACAAAGGATACATGCCGACTACTTTTGACCATTGTGTATTTGTTAGAAAGTTTTCTAACGATGATTTCCTTATCATGTTATTGTATGTTGATGACATGCTTATTGTTGGAAAAAATATTTCAAAGATTGGTAGGTTATAGAAGAAGTTAGGCAAATCATTTACTATGAAAGACACAGGAACAATAAACAAATTTTTGGCATAAAAATCATGCATGGCAAAAAAGAGAAGAAACTCGAATGCTATAAGTACTCCTTTTGCAACTCATGTTAAGTTGAGTTATAAACAAAGTCCTTCCAGTGAATGTGAGAAAATAGACATGTAACAACTTCCTTATGTGTGTGTTATGGGTAGTTTGATGTATACAATGGTGTGTACAAGGCCATATATTAGGCATATTATTGATACAGTCAATAGTATTTTGTCAAATCTAGGTAGAGAGCATTGATATGTTGTAAAATGGATTTTGAGGTATCTTTGTGGTACTACATGTATAAGGCTTTGTTTTGGAGGTGACAAACCTATTTTGGTGGGGTAATCCGACTCATACATGGTTGGAGATATTGATTCGAGGAAGTCCACTTTAGGCTACATGATTAAATTTGTAGAGGGATTACCCCACAAAAATAGGTTTGTCACCTCCAAAACAAATACATCACGTATAACATCACATATTGATTCGAGGAAGTCCAAATTACGTGTAGCATTGTCTACAAATGAGGCATAGTTCGTTGCCATTAACGATGCATGCAAAAAGTTGATTTGGTTGAGGACATTCTTGCAAGAGCTTGAGTTTATTCGGGACAAATATGTATTATTTGTCAATAGTCAAAGTGTTATTCATCTTGGTAAGAATTTGACAGTTCATAGTAGGTCCAAATAGATTGATATGAGGTATCTTTGGATACGTGATGTATTGGAACTAAGTTGTTGGAGTTGGCTTAAGTTCATACTGATTATAAAAGTTTTGATATGATAATTAAAGCATTACCAAGAGGAAAATTTGAAACTTGTTGTGATATTGTCAGTTAGCGATTATCTCTACATAGTCGTGACGAGAAGATATGTTGGATATTGGGCTCCTATGTGGAGAAAGGCTCAAACATTGTAACCCATGTGTCTCACTTATTTAAGTGGAGAGAGTTTTGATTAGGGTTGTAAGAGAAAGACTATTTTTAAGAAAAAAGACACCTACCAAAAGCAAAACGAGAAGAGTAAACTCTATTCACGATTTTGTCAAATCAGTCTCAAAAAAACATTGATTGCACCTTCGTTAACTGTTGGATCAGACTGATTTATGGACAATGGATTTCCAACATACATGTCTTTCTTTTCAACGGTTGGATCAGCAAAACGCATCTAAAGATGGAGAAATAATGCTCTCACATTAGTAGGTTTTTGGGGGTATTTTTAATCTTCTTGTTTTTCATTTGCAAGCTTTAGTGCTTTGTTATCTTAATTGATTGTAGGTACAATTTATGCATCATTTTTGAAACTCTCTTATACCCTTATTTGATTATTGTGGAGCTATTTCATTGATTTAAAAGACCAATAATTGTTTACTCTTGTATTGAAGAGTTTCCCACGTTAAAATATCAATGTCTTTTACGCGCTTTTATTTTATCAATTTGCTGCCATATATTTGTTCACTATAAGAAAATAGACATATACCTACAAAGATTTATAACGACAACATTAAAAACTGTAGGTATAGGCAAACTATCCCCACAGATAAATTAGTTGTTGTTGGTATAGGTGTCTTATACCTTCAATGACATAAATTTGTCACTAATTGTTATAGTTACACACTTAAATTTGTGGCTATAGACATCAAAATTGAAAAATATTTTTTTTTAAGGAGCCAAAATCTTAATTGTTTGTGAAAATCAATTTATACAAAATTTTCACAATTTAAGCCAAAAACAATTTAATGGAGGCAAAATCCTAATTTTTTTAATGCACCCAATTTCAATGGAGCCAAAATCTTAATTTTTTCAATGGAGGCAAAAAAATTTCAATTGAGATAAATTTTTTCAAGGGAGCCAAAAACAAATTTTAATAGAGCCAAAACCTAAATGAGTATCAAGTACCAACTAAACCCTTTCTCATCAAAACCCTAAAACCCAAAACTCTTCTCCTCTTTCACCCAATCTGAGCCCCAATCGCTAAATCGGACCTCTGAAATCGCCGCCTTCTCCTTCTCACCGTCAATCAACAACCTTCTCGTCATTGATCCATCCCGAGCTACACTCGCCGCAGCACCCTCTGAAATCGCTCCCTTGTTCTCGCCGTCGCCGTCGCTCCCTCGTTCTTGCCGTCGCGGTCGCTCCCTCGTTCTCGTCGTCGCACCACGAATGCCACCGTGACCGGACCTTGTGACCACCATTCTCGCACCACCAGTAAATTTTAAATTTATGTACTATTTAAGTAATTTCTCGCACCACCATTATGTACTATTTTGAATTTCTTACAACATGAACCTGTGATGTTGTTTAAAATCCGTTGACTTATTTTGTTCTGTTCTGAGACTTGTATTGTTTTGTTCTGAGAATGATATGAGATTTGTATTGCTCTTATTCTGATAATGTTCATAAACTTGTATTGTTCTTATCATGATAATGTTGAATAAGAACCTGTATTGTTGTTATATTGATAATGTTAAATAATATTTATAAATCTAAGAACCTGTAATGTTCATAAATCTAAGAACCTGTAATATTTTTCTTATTTTGATAATGTTCATAAACTTGTAATGTTTATAATGTTAAATAAGAACCTGTATTGTTCTAAATCTAAAAATTCATTCATGTTTTTTAAAACCATAAGTATGTGTTTCATGCTTTACATTTCTATTAAATTTTTTAAAATCAAGTTACTCATTTATAATTTTGTGTTAGAGAAGCAATGGCTCGAAGAAGAAAGTTAAATATTCGACATCGAGCAAGTGATAATGAAGTAATGAAGTCTACTTCTAATAATACAAACTCAACCAATGTAGAAGGAAGTAATGTTGCAGAAACTCGTTCTAGTCCTTGTCATGTAGAAGGTGTCATACATGAGTCTGTAGAATCTCACTCAATTCCCTCCGATATAGAAGCTGAAGAAGAACAAATTGAAAAAGGTATTAATTATATAATCTTTGTTTTAAAGCTTTATTTATATTGTTTTTATTATGACTTATATGCACACATAGTTTTATTGTCATTTTGTTTTGTTTGTAGAAGTGGAGCCTAAACACGCTAGAGGTCCTACAAAAATGTTAGATGTATGGGAAATGGAAGATGGTGATTTAATAATTGTTAATTTGGACAAATATGGTCTACCCATTGGTGAGGAAGGGACAACTCTAACTCGGTTCATTGGTAGCATAGCTAGAAGGAATCAATATGCTCCTATCGACTACGAGTCATGGAAGGTCATGCCAAATGATTACAAAGAAGAAATGGTGAAATTAATAGAGGTATTATGATTATTCATTTAACTAATATAATATGCTTTTTTAAGAAGACAATTGAGATGTACAATTAACATGTCTTATTAAAATTAACATGTTTTGTTGTTTTTGTGCTCTAACATGTTTGATGTACAATGATGATATTAGGAATATTTGATGGATTAACAACTTATAATCATACTTATAGTTTAAGAATATAGATGTTTAGCACACTCAAACTACATCATAACATGTTGATAACCGTAAAAATATTGATATGTAGAGGTATGTGTTCAAACTCTTATGATTTAACTTATATAACATGTTTTTTTAACATATCTTATTATTTAGAGCAAATTTGAGTTTGTTCCTCCAATAAATGATTTAACAAGAGAAATGTTAAAATCTGAGCTGAATGAGAAATGGAGGCAATGGAAGAGTGATCTAAAGTCAATGACATATGACCCTACTAAATCAGAAGAAGAAGTTGTATCTCTTGTACCAGATGATAGGGTTGGCCCAAATCAATATCGTGGTTTATAGGGATAGCAACGGGGCGGGGCGGGGACGGTTTTAAGCATTACCAACCCCGCACCCGCACCCGTCGGGGGTGATTTTTAAACATCCACCCCACACCCAACGGGGATGGGTTTCCCCGCCCCGCACCCATCGGGGGTGATGTGTTTATCAACAATGAATTTTTTTATTCATAGCATAAAAAATCAATAATTTGACTAAATAATAATATTCAACATAACTTCTAAAATTACAATAATGAAAATAATAAAATCACAGTATCTTCAAATTTGTTTAAGTTTTCTAAAAGTCATAATAATTTGATCAACAAAAGTTCAATTCGAACAAAAGTTCTAAATATTCAAAGTTCAAACGAACTAATCAATCAAAACAGTAAAAAGTTCCATATCATCAAAACAAAAAGGTTCTAAATAAGCATTTTCTAACGATCATCTTCATCTTCAAGACGGGAATTGGAAAGTGAAGTAACACCACTGATCAACAATTCACCTATATTAAAAAATAAAAGTTAAATATTAACATTTAACATGACAAATTTAAATCAAACATTGTAGAGAATAGAATACCTTCATCGTCAGACTCTATTTCATTGAGTAAAATAGCATTTTCATTATCCACTTTAGAATTTGAATCACCTATCACTATCAACATAGTACAATATAATTTAAGATATACAAAATTATTAGCTATTTCAAATATATTAAAATTTAAATGAATAATTTAAAACAAATACCAGTCTTCTTAGCACTCCATAACCAACTTCTAGCACACATCAAGGCCTCTAAAGTAGTCAAATGATGTCGGCTTCGATGAGGGCTTAAGATATGTTCGCCGGTACTGAATGCATATTCAGAAGCTACAGTAGAAACAGGAATTGCCAATACATCCTTTGCAATGGTTTGAAGTGTTGGATACTTAACACCATTCAACTTCCACCACAACAAAATATCAAAATCAGGACTTCTTGGCAAAACTTCCTCCTCTAAATAAACATCCAACTCTGTTTTGACAAACGAAGTTCTAGCTTTTTTTTTTCTTCTAACATACAAATCATAGTCTTCTAAACCATCATCCTCAACATTACTAAAGTGGACATCCAACATTTGAGAATCACTACTAGAACCATTATTCATTTTCAATTGATATTCATAAAGCAAATCATAACACAACTGTTGAATCGACTTAACTTGGTCATTAGCATCATTCCCGTACAACTTAACATAATAATATTCAAGCAACTCTATTTTGTACCTAGGATCCAAAACAACAGCAACTCTCATTATTTCATGAACCACATTCCAATATTTTTCAAATTTTTCCAACATATTCTCTGCCATTTTTTTTATCAATGCATCAGAGGATTTAATCCACTCATTTATTGCAATTTTGATCATACAAATCTTAGGAAAATATTAATTGGAAGTTGGATAGTTAGTGCCAGAGAACACTTTAGTGATAAAATTGAACAATTTCAATTTGCCACAAATATCTTTTGCAAATTTCCAATGTAAACTTGTAGGCAAACAAGTGTATTGGGATTCACGTTGTCTTAATCGACTAAATACATCTTCATACAAAATGGCAACATCAAGCATCTTGTAAGTTGAATTCCATCTAGTCGGACAATCTAAAACCAAATTCTTAGTGCAAGAGACTCGTAATTGTTTGGCAGTCTCCTCAAACTTTTCCTTCCTTTTAGGTGTTGCAGTCCAATATGCAACACTATCTCGAATCCTCTCCACTCCATCTTTCACAACTTCTAACCCATCTTTTACTATCAAATTAAGTATGTGCACGCAACAACGCATGTGAAGTAAGGCCCCATCCTTTAACAATGTATTCAATTGCAACTTATCCTTAATTTTTTCAATCATTGCATCATTAGTGCTACAATTATCTAAAGTGATAGTGGACAATTTTGTATCAATATTCCAATCCATCAAACATTCAACCAATGCATTACAAAGTCTTTCACTTGTATGAGGGGCAGGAACATAAATAAACCTAATATAAGAAAATTCATATTCAATGACTAATATAAATAATATTCAATCAAACTAGTATTATAAGAAATTATAATTACCTCAAAATTTGACTTTGTAGATCCCAATTTTCATCAATGTAATGAGCAGTGACAGCCATATACCCTTTTTTTGATTGCTCGCAGTCCACATGTCAGAAGTAATGGCAACTCGTTGTGGAAGAGTTTCTAACATCTTCAAAATTATGGTTTTCTCAACTTCATACACTTTGAATATCTCTTTTTTTTATAGTATTTCTACAAGGAACTTGAAATAATGGTTGGAGAGAGGCTGAGTATCTCCTAAAACCAATATGCTCCACTATTGAAAGTGGATATTCATGCAAAATAATTGCATGTGCAAGCTCTTTCCTAGCATTTTCAGCATCATAAATTCCAGTCCCCAACTCCTTTTTACCTTGCAAGACCTTAGCGGTAAGAAATGTTTGTCCATTGTTATGTCTCATGGTAGACAAACGTGGAGTACATATTTTCATATGTCCGCGCAAGTGTGAGGTCCCGTCTCTTGCTCTCCCACCAAGCAATTTCTTGCAATAATTACATTTAGCTTTTTCTTTTCCATCAACTTTGACCTTTGTAAAATGCTCACATACAATACTTTTAAGTCTATTGTTACGATCTTCGGATATTTCATCTGTCATATTATCATTTGTCTCATCGTGTGGTGTTTGCACAGTTTCATTTGGTGTAGAAACATTAACTAACGGATTACAGCTTTCATTCATAGTTGGTTGATGTGAACTTTCTTCTGAAGTAAGTTGACATAGTAGTCGTTGAGATGATGTGCCTTTAATTTCCATTTATATATTATGTAAATTTGCACATAAAAACAAATTAAATTCATAAATAAGTTATACACTCATACACACACATATATTTCTTAAAAAATTAATCATGTAGTCAAATTAAAATTAAATCCACATTGCTACTATTTTGCTACTGTTTTGCTACTGAATATTGCTATTGGTTTTAAAATTAAGTCAAATTAAAATTAAAATTTATCATGTTTTGCTACTGTTTTACTACTGAATATTGCTACATAAAAAATTTGTGTTGTTTTTAAATCTATATTGGTATTGTTTTGCTACTGAATATATAGTACTGTTTTGCTACTGACAAGGAAAAGTCGTTGTTAGTTACTAGCGTAGTAGCGTGTCGGCTTCACTTTACTTATACCCCTCTTAAATCAATTCAAATAAACTAACACAATGAAGAACCTTTCTGCTACTGAATCCATATTGCTGCTATTATTGTTTTGCTACTGAATCCATATTGCTGCTATTATTAATTCTGAATTAGTCTGCCTTCCAATTTCACTCGCCTAAAATAACTACAATAACTACACAATTACATTATGGAGTCAGTATTCCTTCCAATTAACATCAATTCTTAATTCTGAATTAGTCTTCCTTCCAATTAATTCACACTTAAATTAGTATTCCTTCCAATTAACATCAATTTTTAATTACTTAAATTAGCTTGCCCACCGCACTTATAGAGGGATTGCAAGAAAACGAACCTTAAAATTGAAGGATTTAGTGCACTTTACAAAGGGATTGCAGGAAAACGAACCTTAAGGAGGGAGGACGAAGACGGCGCAGAGGTGACACACCAAGGATGACGAAGACGGCGCACGGAGAGGAGGGAGGACGGCTGGGACAGAAAAAGAAGAGATATAAGGGTATTTAAGTAATTGTATTTATGTCGGGTGGGTGCGGGTGCGGGTGCGGGGCAGATTTGATGAAACCCGCACCCGCACCCGCCCGTAACTTTGAAAAACAGGGAAAATCCACATCCGCACCCATTAAAAACGGTTTTTCCCCGTTAAATGCGGGGCGGATGCGGGGCTGCTCGGGTGGGTTCGGGTTCAAATGCCATGCCTAGTGGTTTAGTTCGTCATTGGTTTTCTGTTAAAGGACAAGTAAGTCATATATATTATGAGTAATATATTAAAGAGTTTATTATTTAGACTAATATTTTACATCAATTGCAGAAAATAAGTAAAATGAATAGGCAAAATCGTGCTAAGTTTGAAGATGTTCATTGTATGGGTTCAAAAAGTCTCCCAAAGCTTATTGATGAGAAGGTTTATTTCTATTTCTATTTTCATGGCTTTAATTTAAATTAAAAATAAAATGCGTTTAACTTATTTGTTTGATTGTAGATAAAAAAGGGCAAAGGAGTGTTGCCTGGATGTAAAGAGATTTACATTGATACCCGCACTCGTAAAGACGGAACAATTGTTAATGAAAAGGCTGCGAGATTGATTGTAAGTTTTGATAATATTTAAATGGTACCAATATATAAAATGTGTATAAATTAAGTTTGACAAAGTGCTGAATTTTATTTTCAATTGTATGATGATTGTATTGGGTATTTAATTGGATCTTATTGCAGTACTACATGTTTCGAATGTCAATTTCAATTTGGTATTTTCAATCATTAATAATTTTTATTTTATTTTTTATGAAGAACTAAAAAAACATTGTAATGAGGCTGAAACTTCTCAATCAACCCAAGACACACAAGATTCTATGTCTTGGAAGGATGACATATTTTATCAAGTACAAGGACCTGATAAAAACGGACGTGTGTGATGTATGGGCAAGATTCCTCATTCTAAAAAATCAAAGGTTTGTACATCTGGAAAATGAAGAGTTGCGTGAAAGAGTTAAGAATATGGAAAACTTGTTAGCAAATATGATGACTTTAATTCAAAATCGATTTTTTGGAGAAGATGTGAATGATATAATACAAGCTGCAACACAGGTATATCATAAGTTATTAATCTTATCCAACTTACTTCATAAGTTCCACACTTGTATTTTTCATAAGTAATATTTTCTATTTTTTGTGATAGGTTCCTGATGCAACTAGTGCTCAAAACCATTTGAATGCACATGGTTCAAACAACAACAAAAATAATGAAAATGGTAATTAGATAGTATTAGTTAATTTTAATTAAAATCATTAATATTTTTTCTATTTTATTAGTAATATTTTTATATTGAATCGTGTATTTATTCATTTTTTATTTTATTGATTGTAGGTGAAGATTAAAAGCTAATTTGTTGTTGAAGATGGAATATTGTCAATTTAGTGGACTCAATTTTTTAATGTTTTTTGAGATTGTTATAAACGACACACGATGTCTATTTTAAATGTTAGTAAGACGTTTTCCATTACTGAGTAAAAATTCACTAGAGTACCCTATGGTGAACATTGTTTAACTCTTGATTGATCGTTGTAAGACTTTTATGTTAATTTTTAATATATATATATAATGAACACCTTTAATTTTATTTTGACTTTTAAATATATATATATACATATATATATATATATATATATATATTTCATTGTGTATTTATATTTTGTTAATTTTATCAAATCAAATTTTAAATTATTATATAAATTTTATTGATAGTAAAAAATTAATATTTATAATAAATTAGTTAACGTTAAAACCTATACCAACAGAAAAAAAAAAAAAAGAAAGTTATCACTTAAATGTATAGCAACAGAATCAAAACTATAGGTATAAATTTTATAAATTATGGCTAAAGTATATACCAATGATAAAATATCCGTAGGTAAAATCAAATGTTTACCATATAGCCACAACGAAAATTCGTAGGTATTGGGTAATTATATACCACGAAAAATAAACCCTGTTGTAATTTTGCCTATCCCTACGGTTTTTCTACGTTTACCTACAGATTTTCACTGTCGCTAAACGTTCATTTTCTTGTAGTGGTTGTTGCTCCTTACGAGTTCTTGCAAGTTGGGGGAATTTTATATTCATTGAATATTGCTTGTTATCGTGTTTTATTCCGATCAAGCTGTGAGGAAACCGTGAATCCAAATTTAGTGAAAGAACGAAAAAATTGAATCAAGAATCAAACTTTCA
Organism: Cicer judaicum; assembly: GCA_037974835.1. Taxonomy (NCBI): domain Eukaryota; kingdom Viridiplantae; phylum Streptophyta; class Magnoliopsida; order Fabales; family Fabaceae; genus Cicer; species Cicer judaicum. The sequence continues at coordinate 3,712,361 of JBBPBS010000549.1, read as the reverse complement.
AAGTCAAACTCGATCAAGAACATAAATCAAACTTTAAAGTCAAACTTGATCAAGAACATAAGTCGAGCAAAGAAAGAGAAATCAACTTCAAAAATCAAATTTGATCAAGACACATGAACAAGAGATCTAAAAACACGTGATTGATATGTGAAACTAAGATCTAGAGAAATAAAAAATGAAACAATCGAGAATTCAATTTTCTCAGGAAAATGCAGCGGAATTGCAGTTGTTCAAGATCGATACCTAAATTGCTTTAATACCATGTTAAAAAAACATGAGATCTATTGGAGAAGAAGAGAGAAAATCTTAACACTCTTTACTACAAATGAAAGTGAAAAAATTATAAATGAGAATAATGAATGAATACATCAAATCTTTATATAGACTAACTAATTAACTAACAAACTTCTAATCTTTAATTTTCTATATCTCTAATAATAATTAAGATAGATGACCGTAAGATGTAATTTTGCTTAATATATACTCCATTTGTTCCTTTTTAAGTGTCTTTTTTTTAGAAATTTTTTATTTCTTTTTATTTGTCATTTTTAATTTTTTAAGTAGTATTAAATGTTAATTTGTTAAAATTATACTTGCTTATTCATTACAAATAAAGAAATGGATGATTGAAATAATAAATAATTAAAAATAATATAAGAAAAAGATGAATTTGTTTATGAAAAATATTTAAAATTTAATAGTTGACTTATGTAAACAATTTTAAAACTTTACGAGGATGATTAAAAAGAAATGGGATACTATATTAATTCTAGAATGTATTCACACTAAATGCACGACTGTTTCACTTTTTTCCGTAAAATAACTCACATTTTGAAAAAGACTAAATTATATAAGTGGTCCCTTAACTTAATTTCAGGTAACGTTTTAGTCCTTTATCTTCTTTTTTCCCGAGTTGGTCCTTTATTTTAGTTTTAAGTGATAATTTAATATTTTATATTTTAAAATTTGAACAATGTTATCTTTTTTATACAAAAATTCAAAAAAATCATCAAATTTTTCAACCAAAACCCATAAAATTGATAATCATCTTCAATCTAATGCAAATTTTATCAAATTTATAACTCAAATATTCAAATACACTCATATTTTCATCTCCAACAACATCAAATAAATAATGAAAATATGAGTTTATTTCAAGATTTAAGTTATGAATTTGATTAAATTTGTATTTTATTGAAGATGATAATGAATTTTATGAGTTTTGTTTAAAAAATTTGATAATTTTTTTGAATTTTTTTTAAAAAAAGGACAATATTATTGACATTTTAAAACTTAAAATATCAAATTATCACTT
>JBBPBS010000549.1:3681047-3710840 GCA_037974835.1 Cicer judaicum | reverse complement strand
AAAAAAAAATAAAGAACTAAAACGTTACTTGAAATTAAGTTAAGGGACCACGAATGTAATTTAACCTTTAAAAAAAAAATAATCTCTTTTAAAAGTTTCTATCTCTTTGTCACAGTTTAAAAAAAATGAGAATATAAAAAATATAAAAATTACTTCAAATTAGAAATTTCTTAATCTCTTAACAAATTTATCTTTTTATAACTAATTTATAATAAAAATGTTATTCTCATTCCTACAAACACAACAGTTTTTATTTTTCTTAAAAATTTTAAAAGAAATAATATCTTAATTATCAAATACAAACACTACCCAATAATATAAATATAAATAAAAAAATTGATATTTTAATTTAAAAAAAAAAAAGGTTAAATACATCACCATTCTTCAATTAATTATTACTTATATTTTAAACAATAGGATGGATAGTTTTATTTTTTTGAAAATAGTAAACAATCGGGCCCTAATTAAGATGTGAGTAAACAGGAGAAAGGCGAAATGTGTCAATACACCGGCCATATCCTCCCGCCTTCTTTCCACACACCCATTCCCAGGGAGGGCCACACTTGGATTTCCATTTCCAATTCCAATTCCAACGCTACCCAAATGGCGTCAATCTCCACATGCTTCACCATCACACCCACCACATCCCGACTACTTACCTTCACTTCTTCACCTTTTCCCAAACCCCTCTTCTCCCCTTTCCAACAAAACCGAACAACCAATAAACGTCGGGCTTGGGCTTTTGTACCTCGGGCCGCAGTCGATTTGGGCCGAGCGATCAGGCCTGGTGGCATAGTCGAAAGTGATAAGTTGCCTTCTGATGTCAGGAAACGAACTATGGATGCTGTGGATGCTTGTGGTGGTAGGGTGACCATTGGTGACGTGGCTAGTAAGGCTGGTCTTAAGTTGAATCAAGCTCAAAAGGCACTCCAAGCTCTTGCTGCTGATACCAATGGTTTCTTAGAGGTACCTATATCTTTTATTTTTTTTATTTTTTTATTTTTTTATGTTTTTTCCTTGGGTTTGTTTTTGAATTTTCAATGCAGAAATGTTATTTGAATTTGATTATCAATTTGGAACAAAATTCGACAGCTTTTAGAGTAGTAGTTAATGAAATTCATACGTATAGTTAATGAATTGTTAGATTTCCTTAATGGATATTATTAGAAATATGAGAATTGGGACAAAAGGAGAAGCCATAGCTTGAAGGCTCAAAATGAAATCATACAACTATACTCCAATTTATAGTGGTTAGTGAACACTAACCTTCTAACTAACTCTAATTGTAGCTAACCAATTAAGTAACTAACTCTAACTAATCCTAACCGACTGATTAGTACTTACAAACCTTAACTATCTTAACAGATATATCTGGTGTCGCAACTTGTTAACTATCTACTGAACTTTTTTAAATGTCAATTTAAATGTGAAAATGTTTGAATCTATGTGTAGTTGGAACACCTGAATTCGTAGTTGATGATGTTCAAATTTGTAGTTGATTTAGTTCAGCTGATAATTAATTAGGTATCCAAAATTGATATACTCATTAACCGCTCATTGAACTGCCTTAACCATGTGTGTGAACTATGTTAGCCATTTAAAATGTTGTCGAATTTTGCTATGCTAAATTGATTTTCAAATGACATTTCTGTTTTGATATGCCGTTTGCAAATTGCATGCACTGCAAACTTATACGTGACACATTGACCATAGTTATGCTTACTAGCGGAAAGACGGTGTTTATTCGTCTACTTTTCTATTGTACTTTATTGTGTAATGATGGTTGGTTTTAATTTAACTTTCTTAGGCTTATTTGTTACTTTTAGGACTCTTGTCTGTTTGCGTTGAGTTTTTGGTTACTGAAGTAAGTTCAATTGGGCCAAATGGTGCCTGCTGCAGGTTTCTGAGGAAGGAGACGTTTTATATGTGTTTCCCAAAGATTATCGATCAAAGCTTGGTGCCAAGTCATTTAGGATTAAAGCTGAACCTTTTATTGAAAAGGCTAAGGTATTGAGAATTGTTGTTGATGATCTTTTGTTACTTGGAGTGTGATTGTTGTATTATGACGTTGAATTTGTTAGGGCGCCGGAGAATACTTGATAAGAGTTTCTTTTGGGACAGCACTTATTGCATCCATTGTTATTGTTTACACTGCAATAATTGCTCTTGTAACTAGCAGCAGAAGGTACTTCATAACTGACTCATATCATAGTTTGTCTTGAAAATTTGTGGTCTCAATGCATTGAAATTGTTTATTATTTACAGTGAGGAGGACAATCGTGGGAGACGTGGAAGTAGATCATATGATTCAGGATTTACTTTCTTCTTTAATCCAGCTGATTTATTCTGGTAATTCTTCACTACAATATTTGTTATTTTGGGGGGTGGTATTTATCTATGCACTTCAAAATTACATGAATATAGTCTCCGTCTGTAACATACTTATCTATATAGAGAAAAATATTTGGTGACATATTATCTATTTCATGGAAGGTACTGGGATCCATATTACTATAGGAGGCGAAGGATACAAACTGATGATGACAAGACAAACTTCATTGAATCAGTATGTGATTGATGCAAACAAATTACGTCTTCTGTTCTCATTTTTTATGTTTCTGACAAAAAATAGTATTTTGTTATGGATTTTTGTTAGGTCTTCTCCTTTGTGTTTGGAGATGGTGATCCCAATCAAGGAATTGAAGAAGAGAGATGGAAGTTGGTAATAATTGAGGACTGAATTCCGTGGTCCGTTGCATTTGTTTTATTATTTTGGGGTTTTTTTTCTTTTTCTGGGTACCTTTTTCCACTTTATTACCATGTTATTTCTGTACCTTGTCAAAATCTCATTGATCGGTTTTATACTATATATATAACACTTTATTTTTTGTTATTTCTCTTTATCTTTTTGTCATCCACCTAAGCATTATAATTTCTTCCATTTGTTTCATTTTGCTTGTCTTATGCACAGATTGGCCAATACATATCATCTAATGGTGGTGTTGTTGCAGCTGAAGAACTTGCTCCATATCTTGATATAGATTCTACAGAGCGGATTAAGGTAATTTAACAATGATATTTGGCAGAATTATTAACTAGTTTGTTTTGTTGCTCTACTACTTATCTGGAGTCTGGACCACATTTGACTAAGAAAGAAATGCTCATGATAAACTTTGATGACATTCACAAACCAGAAAGGATGATTCCATCAGTCCTATAAAGCATGGGCACATCATTTTCAGTCTATATTTATAGATCTTCTATTATGCATACTTATGTAAGGCACATGTCCAATAAAAACGGCTCAACTAGAAGAATGGAAGCACAAGTAGAATTCTTAGAGCGAGTGGATGAAGGTTATATGTCAACATGAGTAGAGATTCAAGAGATGCGAAGGAGGATAGAAGAATTACTTGAAATGGTTTTTTCGAATGACCCTTTTTAACGAACACCAAGGTCAATTCAATGAAGAAATATGTTCAGTGTGGGGACAACAGTGGTGAACACTAGATTCTAGAATTGGCCCAGACGAATACAAGCTGAAATTAGCAATTTAATATTCAAAAGAGAGGATATGTTTGGTTGGATGAGTAGGGTGGAACGATACATTGAATTGAAGGGTATGGGCAACCATGAGATGACTCAAGCTGCTATGGTTGCAATGGAAGGAAAGGCCCTCACATGGTATCAATGGTGGGACTTCTGTGCTCAAAATCCTATTTGGGAGGATTTCAATGCTGCAATCATAAGAAGATTTCAACCTTCCATGCTTTAAGCCCTTACAAGTTGTTAGTAAATCTCAAACAAACAAGGACCATGGTGGGATACAGGGAACAATTCTGATTGTATGCAAGACCACTTAAAGGGGCAAAACCAGAGTATCTCAAAGGAATTTTTCTCAATGGATTTAAGGATGTGGTGTAGGAAGAGTTGAAGTTACACCTATTAAACTAATTTTCTTAAAATGATGGACTGTGCCCAAATAATTGATGCGAAAAATATGTTGTTGAACATGAGTAATAAGGTGTTCACTAAATGAGGAGGTTTTGTCTGGAGCAATTCACCAAACAAAATCGTCATATGGGAACCAACTAACAAGGAAATTCAATCTAGTAGTTTTAAGACAACAAGATCATTTAGAGGACGAGCTTTTAAAAGATTAATGAAGGTAGAGATACTAGAAAAATTAAGCTAAGGGTTATGTTACCAATATGCCGAGAAGTTTAGACCTTGAAATGTATGCTCAAATAAACAATTTCATGTTGATATTGGAAGAGAGGAAGATGAGCAAAAATAACCAAAGGAGGAAGAGGAGTTGGGTCTCAACTCTTCAGTTAGCTATGTATAATATAACTAGTTTCACTTCATAAAAGTCTATAAAATTATGGTGGCAAATTGTAGGGCACAAGGTTGTACTGTTGATGGATAGTGGAGCATCCCATAATTTTATATCCACTGCATTAGTCCAAGAAAAAGGATTTTAGGTGTAGCTGCCACATCACCTTACATAGTGGAGGCGAGGGATTGGAGAAAAATAACATGTGAAGGGGTCTGCAAATAATTGATTCTTAACATTCAGAGGCTGGACATTCAGTAGGACTTCTTCATCTTTGAACTTGGAGTGTTTAGTAGAGTTGAAGGAATTTTGAGCAAATTTTAGACAACTAATCCTTAAGGTTCCCATGAAAGAAGGTAAGAGAATCTTGAAAGGATAATCCACATTGTCTAGAGTAGATGTATCATTAAAAGCTGTGTTCAAAGCTTTAAAAGATGAAGGGAAAAGATTATTTCTGGAGTATCAGGGACTGGAGGGGGAAGTAGAAGAAAAAACTGCCTTACCCTTGTGGATCTCAGAAATCCTAGATGAGTATCCAAAATGTTTCTAGAGCCTCAAGGTCTACCACCAACAATAATATTTGACCACACCATTGTATTAAAGGAGGGACCTTCTATTCAAAATCCAACCCCTACAGGTACCTACAGTACCAAAAAGATGAAATAGATAAATTGGTTGATGCCATGTTAAAATGTTTTATAATAGTTGTCAATAAAAAAGATGTAGGTTGGAATTTTTGTGCTGATTATAGGTCTTTAAATAAAATCAACATTCCTGATGAATTCTCCATAACAATAGTTGATGAGTTAGGAGGGGCTACAAATTTTTCTAAGTTGGGTTTGAATTTGGGTATCAACAAATAAGAATGAAAGGAAGACATTCCCAAAACAGCTTTTAGAACACATGAAGGACACTGAGTTTGTAATGATGCCATTTGGATTCACTAAATGCACTATCTACTTTCTCACAGATCGGAGGGTATTGGGAGGAGCAGTTTAAATGGATCTAAAAATTGATGGGCTTTAATTTTGAAATCAAATACAGACCAAGTGTGACAATAGAGCTGTTGATGCCATATCCCGAAGAATGACATATGCAGCTATCTCTATGGCTCATTTTTCTGAATTAGAAGAGTGGGAAGAAGTTCAATTGAATGGCAAATTACACGGAATTATGGATGCCTTTTTGAAAAATTATGATGCTCATCTAGGATATACTTTCCAAAACAGAAAGCTGTTATACATAGACAAGTCAGTATTACCAAGAGGATCATCTAAAATTCCTACATTGCTAAATGAATATCATAGTACAATTGTGGGTGGTCATTTAGGTTTCTTCATAACTTACAATATTCACAAATTCAGGTTTCTCCCTAGCATTAGTATATTGGGAGGCATGAAAAAGGTCATCTAGGAATTTGTGGCTTCTTGAAAGATTTGCAGACAGAACAAGTCCCAAACTTGATTAGCTGCAGGAATTTTACAAGCACTGCCTACTTATGTATGGAAGGTATATCTGTGGACTTTGTGGAAGGACATCCCAAAAGTCAGGGTAAAGATGTTATTTTGTTGTGACTGACAGATTCACTAAATATGCCCATTTTATTCCTTAGTCATCCGTTTACAACCAAAGCCATAGTAAAATTATTGCTCAAAGAGATTGTCAGGTTGCATGGTTTCTCCACTACCACAGTTTCAAATAAAGAGGATTTTTCTGATTTCTGAGTCATTTTTGGACTGAGTTATTCAAGTTGGCAGGAACCAAACTCAAATCAGTTAACCTATCATCCACAAACAGATGGCCAACCTGAGGTTGTCAATAGGTGTCTTGAGACTTATTGCTACTGAATTTCCATTTTTATATTGTATACTTGCTAATGAATATTTCTCTTATTTTATTGTCCAACTTTTTAACATTTTATCTTTGGATGTTTCAAGGATGATGAATCCTACATGTTACCTGTGCTTTTACGGTTTGATGGTCAGCCTGAAGTTGATGAAGAGGTATATTGAGACAATATAATCATTTTTTTTTATAAATGAGACAATGTAATGAATTAAAACACTATAACTCGTACTTTTCATTTGTCTCTCTAACGGGGATTACAAGTGGATCGTTTTTATATTTTTCATTAAAAGTGCTCCTTGTTGACCCCTCTTTGGCACCAATTACAAAATATCTTTCAGGAAGCAACAGACAATTGTTAATAATTATTTTGTTTTTAAATTATTAATTTCTAGCTCTTAAGTAGTATACCTTTTGTACCTCGTACAAAATATAATGTGTTTTGGTTTCTGCTGAGAATGATTTTTTTCCTTTTTTTATCCTGTTTTGATTTATACTCGCAGATTGCTTGTTATGCAGGGAAATATTCTATATAGGTTTCCATCTCTTCAGAGGACAGCTTCTCAAAAGAGTAAGAGAAAAGAATATGTTGGGAGAAAATGGGCAGATTGGATTGGAGGAGTTGAGAAGTTTTTCAAGGAGAGAAGTTGGCAATTCAGGTTCTCTATTCTATTTTTTTCATACCTATTGTTCGTTATTTCTATCTGGTTATTTAACGGTAACATGGGTCAATGTTCTTTCAGTAAAACTTCCTCATCAGAGAGAGCAATGGTGATTGGTCTGGGCGGCCTTAATCTCTTCGGAGTTATTGTTCTCGGAACCATGTTGAAGTATGCTCTTCACACGACTTATTAGTTAATTTTTCTCTTATACTGTTTTATTTCAGTATACTCACTTTTGCTTTCCATTGATCAGAAGCGATATGGCAATTAGACCTGGTAGCTTCATTAAATTTGTAGCAGACATATTTCCTCTTCTTCAGGTATGACAAATAGTTTCATTTCCAGACAATAAAGTTGTTCAATGTTGAAAAGGAATTGAAAACTATTCTTTTGAAGGACCATTTTAATATAGGATTATGCTGCTTATTTATAGAATTTGATGTTAGAATCTAAATAGGGTAACTGTATGTTATATAGTTTCATATAATTAATGTAATTAGGGGTACCTATGGTTCTTTATATAGTCTATATTCCCTCCGGTCTCAATTAATGTTGTAATTTCTAGAATACCTTTATTTAACTAAAACTTTATTGTCCAATACCCTTCAGCAATAGTCTCTTTGCAGTATGAGAGAAAAGATTAATTACACTTAACTAAATTTCTTAATAAGCCTGAGGTTAGTTTACTTTGCTTATAATTAAGATGGGAGTGAGTATACTAGTCACTTTGTGGTATTTAGACACAAAATTTACCTAGTCTCTTGTTTTCTTCTGTGTAAAAGCTTGTCAGCAATAATGGTTTGAATTTTTGAATTAGATTTGATTAGATTAAGATTTGAATTATCCAATTATGATCTTAACTAAATTTCTATTTTTTCTCCTATCTTTCTCTTTTGTGTATCTTTCTTAAGACGTAGCCTATAATAGTGGGAGGGAGGGAACAAAATTGATGGGGATTGAATAATAGAGTGATTCAATAAAAGAGCATTTATAAACACATAATTAATTGATCCTTCCTTGCCTTTCATCTTGATATGTTTATACTTTGGCAACCGTTTTGTGTTATCCTGCACCACAGCCCAGTTTAGATTAACTTATACTTCATAGGAGCTTCTCAAGTTAAAACAAGATCATTCTCACTTAAGAAAAAGTCTTACAAGCTTATAGATATTTGTTGAGAAGTTAAACAGGGCTTTTAAACAATAATTCCAGTATACAAAAGTTTAAAAATTGTGCTTTTATTGCAAGATTCTTTTAGTGATTATTTTTTCCTTAAGTGCTTCTTGAGAAGTTTATCTAATTGGAGTCCACGATAAAATATTTTGTATAAGGAGGTGAATCCTTGTTCTTTGTTATTATCACACTTTGCTGTCTATATATACTGAATGATAATAACATGCAGATTTATGCTGGTTCCTTCTTTGCAATTCCTTTGGTTCGATGGTTTTTTATTCGGAAAAGGAATGCCGACATTGAAAAGAGAAACAAAGCTAGGCAGCAGTGTGCACGAGTACTTGAATTGCCTGACATTTCATTGACGCAGAAGGTATGTTTGTCTATTTCCCCTGTGAAATTGTGAAATTAAGAAAATTATGAGCTTGATTTACAAAACTTTCGTCTTTACTAGATACTATGGATAGCATTGTCTCCATAATATGTTTTTTACTATAAAGTTGAAGTGAATATTCTTTTAAAATTTAAATGTCTTTTGATAAATATATCACCTTTTCTTTTAGTCCCTATAATATTTTTGTTTGGTCATTGTTGTTTTATTCTAATCCTTGTAATAAATTTATAATATTTATTCATGTTGGAGTTTGCCTCTCTCTGGGTCATATCAATTTTAGTCCTTCTATTTAGTCCATATATGAGGATCTAAAATTAATAGGGTACTTATATATAAGGAACAATTCCAGCATAAACAAATATTACATGAAAAAGAAAACAATAAAAGTAAAAAATGTTATACATAAAGGATTAAAAACAATCAAGTATTTTACAGGAACCGGTGAAAAGTGGTATATTTGCATGGATGAAAATATAATTTTGTATTCGTTTAAAGGATATAAAGGCAACTTTGGGCCTGTATAATAAAATATAAACTAGGATAATGGAAATGTTCTACCAGAATTAGAACTATTTTCATTCTCTTAATTCTTGCTTTATTTTGGAAATTCTGCCTTTATCATCAAAGCCTCCAGAACCTTCATTGTCCTGGGTGTGAGAGGGTGGGCTTAGTCTCACATCGTCAAGAGATATAGCTAAGTAATGCTTGTAAGTCTGGTGGGCATCACTCACTTTAAATGTTAGTTTGTGGAGTTGAGTTAGGCCTTATGTTCGGACTCTAAGATGGTATCAGAGCATATTCTAAATCCATTGTTTGGTTTCCCTCACCGTCCACGCTCCAAGCCCATAGAGCCTAGGCGTGAGGGGGGCATTCCTTCAAACGAGCATGTAAAATGAATTTTGGAAATGATTTCTTCAACGAATTATACATCTCACTATATTAAAGAATTCCATCTCATGTACATAATATTTTGGATGATATGCTTACTTGATCACATCAAGTAAGTATGCATCCCTGCCATATACCGTACAGTTCGGCTATGTTTTTATATGCTTTCTCTGAGACAGTTGTTTATGTTTTCAGCTTTACAATGCTCGCGATATGGCCCAGAAGACGGTCATAGGGCAGGATCAAATTGTGTATAGTACTGACAAAGACTTTCTTGAGCAAGATTTTGAAGCTAACGAATGGGATAAAAAATTTCGGGAGCTAGAGAGATCTGATTGAAAAGCATTAACTGTTATATGAATAATGTATTTCGATGGCAATTGAATGATCACAGTAGAATTTTGCTGCTTCAAAGGGGGTCATATGCATGAAAATTTCAGGCTCAGATTTTGCCATCTTTGTATTTATATTGTAGCAAAGCCTAGGTTGCATTCACAACATTTTCTTTTGTATCATAGTTCATCTCTTTTAGATTGTGGCCTATACAAAATTAATAGTAAAGGTTTCAGTAGGGAAAACAAGATTCAGTGTATTACTTGGTATTATGGGATTAGTACCATTGTGATGAACAATTTCATGGTGTTTAGAGAGAAGGGTGATTATAAAAGTACCCTTTCACTTTCTTTGCTTTTTGCATGACCTACACAATAAATTGTATTAAAATAAATGTATATCGTTGAAATATAGTGATACTATAAAATTATTAGTGAAATTCATTTAGTAATTATTTTGTGATATTGAGTTGGAAAATTTGGGTGTTTATTAAGCACTGGTATTAAAAATTATTAAATGAATAATGTGTTGATTTAGAATCCATTGTAGATGATGTTAATGCTGAAATTCATATTGGGAAAAGGTCACGGTCACTTAGTTTTTTAGTCCTAGAAAAAGAAACAAGAATAGAAAAACGAAAAAAATGTGCAATTTTAGTTCATTGCACATTTAATTACAGGCTTTGTGTAATAATGTAAACAAGATAATCTTGTATGCACACATTTATTTTCTACCATTAAATTACTATTATTAAGTTTCATAATATTTCATGTGATCTAATGGTGAAAATAAACTTGTATTTCGTATAAGTCTGATTTCACTTGTGCATTATAGAATTAATCATTTTATGAAGTCTTTCAATACATTGTTTAAATCTTTTTAAATACATTTTGAATTACTTATTTAATTTGAAAAATATGTCAACACATTTTAAATTTTAATTTTGAAATCGTATTAATTTGGGGCAGCTAATAGACATTAATAAACCAACTAATAACAGTGTGTTATAATTTTTTAAAAGAAAGTCAGTATCCACTTTAAATTTTATTGTTTAGATACATCAATCATCTTTTTATTTCAGTTCTTCCTAAGACTAGAGCTTGCAGGCACTTCAAGGGTTGATTATGGACATTTGATAGTCATATGTTGATAATTTGAAAAGTGCATGTTGAAGCCTCTTTAGATAGATAGTGTTTTCCATAATCATGTGGAGTTTTGGGTTTTGGCTTATAACCTCTCATTGGAATGATTAAATTGGTTTGACAACACATTGCTAACTAGATCAGTGAATTGGTTGAGTATGATTTGTCAAACAACAGAAACTTCTAGAGGAACAGTTTTGGGTCGTAGCTTATAAATTCCATTGCAGTTCATGATTGAAGCGGTTTGACATTGCTAACTATTTCGGTGAATTGGTAGAATATTATTTGTCTATGTGAACTAATAAGACAAGCTAATTTTGTCCTAGTCTATCTAACATTTCCGAGATAATGAAACATATCTTGGATTCTCTCATTCAAAAATGCTACAAATCAATTTATTATTAACTCACATCTAATCATATAGTCACTTGATTCTGCAGAGCACGTGCTTCATAGTTAGATAATCCATTTTATATTATTATTCTTAATAATAATTCCAAATAATATCATGTTCAATGCTATTATAATTTAATGTACATAATATATACACAAGAGAAATTTTATAATCAAGAGAAATTTTATAATCAGAAGATTAAATCTTGACCACTCAACCATACATGAATTATCATGATTAATAGTTATTTAAGTGACAAATGATCATTTAAAAAGTACTAAAGTGTGTATATTACATTGAATTTTAAGTTTAATTCGCTTCCACCAATTTATGAATATTAGATGCAAATGAATTAATCGGCGAATTTTTTTCATTACTTTGGAATCATTTAAGTGCATTGCTCATTCACATCAAACATATCGATCAATAATAATTTACATAATAAAGTTTTTTCATTTATTTACGTGCACAGAGAAAATAATAAATAATTTAGAAATATCTTTTGACAAAAATTTGACCCACGTAACATAAATGTTTGTTTTGTTCTTTCTGCAACTAAAATATCTCTATTTATAAATAAATTCATATCAATTAGTGAAAGAAAAAAACTCTTAAAAAATGTTGTAATATTTGATAACTTAACAAATGCATTGGTTTAATGGCTAATAAATGCATTAAACTCAAACATTACAATCATTTAACTAAGTGATAGTTAAGTTATTTAATTTTACTATATTAATATAACTATTAAAAAATTTCAATAAAAAAATATTGGTATTAAAGAATTTCAATTATATCTTATAAATTTCGGTCACAAAACATACGTTAACTATCTAACTACACCAATAGACTCAATATCAATCATATACCCACATTTCATTCAAGCTATTGTCACAACAAAAATGGAGCCAACTTGCAATCTCCTACATATACATCCAATCATATGCTTCAAAATTGTTCAAATACCAGCCAAATTATTTGCGGACTAAAGACACTCTTATCAACTTTTGTTCTTTTGTTAATCATAATCTTGCGAAAATTGATATCAACGACAGCCTTCGCCAATTAATAATTGGGTGGATAGAACTCAACCAAAATTTTAAAATGAATGGATGTCTAGAAATAACAATGGGTTGTTAAGGAAATAACTTATTTTCAAAGTATTACCATAAACTATCAAATTCCAATGAATTCCTGATATTTCATAGTCGTTGTACAAATAATTTTTCTTATTCATATTTTCTTAAATATTTTTTCTTCTAAATTTTTTACCATCAATTCAATCATTTATTTTCAGACTTTGGACTTCGAATTTGGAGAACATGTGGGAGAGAAAAGATATAAATGTCTACACCTCTGCGCTAATAATGGTAAAAGAATTAAGTTTCAAGTTTTTGGATTAAATGAATTTTGTTATTATTGATTTGAATGAATATATTATATACTCTCTTTGTCTCTTATTATAGGAGTTTTTTTTTTAAAAAAAAAAACTCACAAATATTAAGAAAAATCGTTGGAACAATAAATTTGTTTGCAATATGTATTATATATTTTTATAAATTTATTCCTACAATTATTATAACTAAATATTAACCTGCACGTTGCGTTGTAGAATTTAATATTAATAATATATAATTTAAATGCAACGTTAACTTTGTTTTACAATAAAATATATTCAATTTTTCATGTACTTAAAGGTAAATATATTTTTGAATAATTATACGTAAGTTAAGTTTGTTTTAGTATAAAAGAAAAAGTAAAATATTGTTGACTAATACAATTAATGCAAAATATATTGAAATATGAGACTATTTGTAAGATTTTACAATTTTAGATATGCAATTCTTGTCTTTAATATTTTTTAAATATGGAATTGGTTTATTTAAGATTTTTGATTTTATTGAAGTGTTTTTTCTGATAATATATTTGTTAAATAGTTATACATTTCTTTATTATTGAAGTTATACATTTAGCTATAATATTTCTTCATTTTATATAATTTATATTAATTTTAAAACATTATATTTATAAATTTATGTACTTTTCTCGTTTTCAATTTTATATGTTCATCATAATTTTGTTAATCTCACATTCGATCTAAGCATGTACTAAATAATATTGTTTGTCTTGTGATATATTATTACATTCATTTTATTCGTGAGTGATAGATGGTTTGTTAAATCTAAAATATGGAAACAATTCATTCGTGTGTGCCTTGGAATTTTCAAATAATTATTTGACATGGTCAAAAAACTTCAAGAGTGGTTGACAAAAATTATAGACAAGAAACATTTGTGAATGTTTAAGACATAAAAAATTTCGAGTGAATAATGAAATAGTTAGAAGTTATTCATTTTTGAATATTTAATTTTTTTTTTGTTTCAATTATGAGTTGTGATTTTTTAATTATAAAAAGGAAAAAAAAAATACTATGGGAGACATATTCAACATAGAAAAAAAAAATTCATTTTCTATGCAATAATATTGATATATAAGCTTGAACAATAATTGATTATAGAAAAACAAAATTATTGAAGTATCTCTGAACTAAGAGTATATCACATAAATAGTTGTAACTTAGTTGCATTTCATAATATCATTATCATTGTTTGAACTTAAATATATCAAAATTAATTAATTTGATAAAAGTTCATAATCATATTAGCATATCATATGTGAGAGAGAGATAGATCAATTGACACAAAATATATCAAAATTAACGAGTTTGATAAAAGTTCATAACCCATTAATTATGATGTATCTTATTAATGTATCAAATGAAATTTTATAAATGTGATACATTCTATTATAATTTTCAATCCAAGATGGATTTTGTAATACAAATATAAGATAAAAAAAATTATCACATGTATCATATTTTCAGTTTGACAATGTGATATTTCTCTCTTAGGGATCAAGTTTTTCAATCCAAAATTGGATTTTGTAAAATTTATATTAGTTAAAATGTTATCAAATAGTGTAATATTATATATATTTGATCTAAATCATTCAAACAAATCACTTTTAATCGAAAATTGATCAAAATTAAATTATTTTATATGTAATTTATTTTTAATTAAAATCAATTTTATCATCTAAGACTGAGATCATAACATGCATTTAGTGTTTATTTGGTTCTCATTCGACAAAAAATTGATTTTATGGTTAAACAAGTTTTTAATCTCTACAAAATTTTAATATTTATCATTTGAATTTTTGAATTATTATTATAGTGAAGTTTACGAGATTATAAGATATTTTCCTACAAAATTTAGAATTTTTTAATAAACGATAAATTAAATATAATTTTTAAGTACCAAATATTTAAAAATTTATATTTAATTAATTAATTATTAAAAAATTAACTTTTTATAAAATTATTGTTAAACATGTCCTAAATATTATTGAAAGAAATCATTAAAAACTTAAAAGGATACAGAAGAGTTGATCTAAATCAAGGAAAAAAAATAAAAATAAAAATGAAAATAATTTTTTAGAGGACTAAACTTTTTAATAAAAATTAGAAACAAAATAATGAAATTTTATAGAAACTAACTATTTATTTTATAAAATTAAATTTTGTTAATAGAGAAATAATTATAAAATAATTTACATTTAAATTCACAATATACACATCTTAATTTCATTATCACCTAAACACATTAAAATCAATTTTATAACTGTTACAATTGATTTTTTGAGAAACCAATCAGGCATTTAGTAATTTAATATATACTCTTTTGTTTTATTAATGTTTCCTATTTAAAAAAATGAAAATATTATTGGTACCAGTCTGGCCCCAAATAAATTACTCTAACTTGTTCTGTGTTCAACGTGAATACTAAAAGATGGTGGGCCTAGGGTTGATTATGACGATGGTAATGAAATTCTTCCGTGTTGGTGTTACCCCTTTCATCTTGTTGTTATTGTTCTTGTTTTGTTCCATAGATTCTTCTTCTCTATTGCAAGTTCAAGGACGTGTACTCTCCATCTCAACAAAACCTGACCCTAACGATGCTGCTGCCACTGCTCGTTGGTTACTCTCTTTCAATTTCTGGGGTGTCTTAAAGTAACTTCTTCATTTCATTTCTGATTCACTACTTGATTTATTTATTTTCATGTTCTGTTCTAGTCAACAACTGTTTTCACTTTCACAATGTTTTTTAGCTTTTATATGATACTTTGATCTCTTTGTTGTCAACAAGGCTCTAATTGAGAATGTGCCCACATCTATTATCAAGATCTTTGCTAAGTTTTTAACATTTTGATTTGTTTCCTTGCAGTACTATATCAACTGATTTGGGTGGAGCACCCTTTGGGTAACCATTTCTTACTTTTATTATTTGATATATCTTTAGGCTTTTCTGCATTATATGATAAAAGTGATCATTGTCCAACTCCTTTATGTAAGGTGAAAGATTCTGCTGCATAATGACCATTCTTATTCATTTACTGGTCTCGAATATAAACAACAAAAACTCATATTTGATAGTATAAAATATAAGTAAATAGCAACAAATGAAGTGAAGTGAATTGGCTCACTCAGAATGTTTTTATTGGCCCACTTTCCTTGTGATATTTGCAATGAACCTGTTAATTTTTCAGTATTTGAAGTAGTAAATTTATCTATATGCAGGAATGTGGTATCATATAGTGATGGACTACCAAACCAAGGAAGTGGCATTCCATACTTCTACTTGACTACTCTTGACCCAACTGCAAGAAATGCTTTAAAAGACGAAAGAGCTTCGTTCACAGTCAGTGAGTACCCTCTAGGGACTTGTGGCAATGTAGACCCAGAAAATCCTACTTGCTCCAAAATTTCTCTTACAGGAAAGGTGTGTGAGAAAATGAATTCTATTGAATATGACCTTTTATTTTAAGCGACCAGTGTTAGTATGTTAATTGTTAATTTGTTAGTAAATGCTGAAGCCTGGGGGTGGGGATTGAACCTGTTTCAAGACTACCTTATTACTCCACTCCTTTACTCTCCCACCCCATAATTCTATTTAATATGATTCGTATAAAAAATCTTACCTCAATGTTTTTCCTTTATAAGTTCTTCTATCTACTTTGTATCTCTGGCGATTTTCCGTTGGCATACTAGTTAGTTATGGACATCATGTTTCAGAAAAAGAAAACTATTTCACTGCTTCAACTAGCAACCCAGTTTAGTTTTAGATATTTATAGAATGAATATTCCCAAGTTGGATTTTGATCCTAATGTCTCAGATTGTACTTGTAATCCCTTGCTTGTAGGTGAAGGCCATCCTAGTGGACATGCTACCTTTTTTACATTCTGACATGAATTAAAATTTGTATAATGATGCAGAAAATGATAATTATTAGAAGACAGGTATAATGTGACTATAGAATTCTATGAATCATTTCATTGAGGATGAAAATGTTTGTATGAGCCACAGACATTCTTTGGATAAAATAGTGTTGATAATTGATACTAATTACAGTCCTAATTATACAGTTATATAAACCTAAATCAGCTTCTAAGATATATAGTGTTACCTCAAATACTGTTAAGATTTCTCAAATTCCCCCTCAATGTGATGCTCATATGCACCATGGTTTTCACCTGAAAGGCCTTGGTGAAAATGTTTGAAAGTGGGTCTTTGAAATTACAAATTCCATTGTGATTTTCTGGACTGAATTTTCTCCCGGATGAACTGGCTTTCATTTTCAATGGTCTTGGTTATTTCATGGAAGACAGGGTTTGATTATATTTGTAGTGCTAGTGCTTGTCATATACTCCCTTTGTCCCTATTTACAAAATCCTATGACACTTTTAAGTATTAAGAAAAGTTGGTAGTTTAATAAATGTGTATGACTAATACAAAAGTACCCTTTGTATAGATGCGTTCAATGTTAGTTTTTAATATTCCAAGACAATTTGGTATTACTAATAAGGGATATATATATATATATATATATATATATATATATATGGAAAATAAGTGATAAATGTATATAGAAACTTGCAAATGGTCTTATATTTAGGAACAAACAATTGTGTCAATGGGATCTTATAATTAGGGTCGGAGAGAGTAGAAGTTGCATTGATTCACACGTTTAGGTTCTTGTACCCATAACAATATCACTACTTTTACCTATATCAACACAACTTTTTGGAAAATCATAAAGAAACCCATTTTGGTTTTCCTCTAATAATACTGGAGATTTAATTTGGTCACTCTTTCTTTATGTTTCAGCTGAAATTGGTTGATGAAAAGTCCAAGGAATCCGAATTTGCCAGAAATGCCTTGTTTTCCAAGCATTTAGAGATGATGGGTAATTCCCTGGAAATCAATTTAAATTTTTTAATCATGTGAATGTTTGCAAATGTTGAATCATGTTATTATATGTTGTTAAACACTGACTAACACTAATTTTCAATAATGTTTAACAGATTGGCCGGTGGGACACAACTTTCAAGTTTTCAAATTGGAAATTGAAAATATATTTTTAATTGATTGGTTTGGTGGTCCAAAACAGCTCACAGTGGAACAGTACTTAGATTTTAAAATGTAAGTGAACAGAATTACTGTCCTTGCAACGGCAATGATAAATGAGGAGGACAATGTCATACTTGTAATGAATAACTAGAGTATTGAAAATTACGTAAAAGGTTTAAATATGATTTTAGTCGCAGCAATTAAAACGCTTTTTGTTTTAGTTCCTGTAAGTTTTTTTGTTTTAGTCGAATACAACCGTTTTGAATTTACAAAGACTAAATTCAAATAAAAAAATTTACAGAGATTAAAACAAAAAAAAAATGCTATAAATGTAGAAATTAAAATTATATTTAAACCATAATTAAGTTTAATGCTGTTATCTTCTATTTTTCCTTTTGCTGATTTATTTTCTATTGTCTACAGGAACAAAAATGGATTCATTCTCTGAATGCTCTTCTAATTGCCACTCCTATTGTGAGCTGTAAATGCACAAATGGTGATTTTTGTTGTTATAAATAATATGTATATATACAGTGTTTCAAATTGTGTATTTGTATTCCTTCCTCGTGTGAAAAGCTTTTCTAGGCAAAGGAAACAACATTTGTTGTAACTATCTAGAAATAAAATGTTATATGTAACAACACAAACTGATCTTGGGTGGCTAATCTATCTATTCTAAAAATTGTTGTCTCTGAAAGGCATGTAGTTTCACACCTCTGTTTTCTATTATTTTTTCTGTATATAATTTTGCATGGAATCTTTACTAGTTGACCTACATAAAAGGGAATTAATGGATTTTTCATTGGAATCATTTCAATTTTTTTCAATTGTAACATCTTAACCATCACGATCTCCATTTTTCTTTATAATTTTATATCTCTTTTTCTCTCTCATGTTTGATGATGGTTGATATGTTTCAATTGAAAAAAATTGAGAGGATTTCAATGGAGAGAATGTATTACCTAAGTAAAAGATCGAGAGGATTTCAATGGAGAGAATGCATTTCCTAAGTAAAAGGAGTGCCATCGATAGAGAACATTAACTGATTACAAGTGTTTGACATTCTTATGTAGTTTTTTTTCTATGCTAAAAATTTATTAAAAAGAAAAGTAAAAACAACACTGGAGTGAGGACAAAGACCTTACTCTTCAAAAGAAAAGAAAAAACAAAATGTAAAAAAATGTTCTTTAAATCTTACAGCTCTTTTGATCTGTGAGTGGAAATTGTATAGACTAGGCACTCTCAAATTACCTTGATTAACCTTTTGTGAGGAGGGTTATCAATGAAGTTTTTATACATAGATAAATCAATAGTTGCCTAATTTTCAATCTTAGAAGCTGCAATTCGTACTGGAAATAAGATAAATATTGATGGACATGAGATTTTGACTTCTTGAGGAAAGACAATTAAGACAATCGCAAGATAGAAACATGAATTTTTTAACAACCTTTTTAGAAAAATGAAGGAAGCATATGATTGAAGTATTATCGACTAATTGTTATTGAAAATTTTGCATCACTTGAACTACAATCATAGTTGAGTGGCTCCATAGAAATCAGTTTCAAGATCTTCCAACACTGTTAAAAAATATATGGAATTAGTAGTCCCCTGTAGTTTCAAACAAGAGAAAATACATCCAGTGGCTCAACATAAATTATCGTCCAACGGAAAAACCTTTCAAGGATGGAGAACTTTATGTAAAAATCATTAACATAGTATTAGGAATGGCAACATAAAACCTTTCCCGCGGGTATCCACCCAAATGCATTTCATTTGAGTAGGAAAAACCCGTTTGATTTGGTGTAGATACAAGTGCGGATTTTCTCCTAAATTGTAATTTGGAGGTGGGTTTGGGGGTGATGAGATCTACTCCGCACACACATCCGAATCCTGCAAGTAATATTATAGTAATTTTTTAATTTTCTATACATATACATATTGTAGTAAATATTAAAAATTATAATCTTATCTCTATAGAAAACATTTTTTAATTTATTTATTGTCTAATAATAATTATTTTATTATATTAATTATAATAGATATGATTTTTAAATTTATAATTTTATATATATTAATGGCTGCGGGTGTGAGCGCAAAAACCCAAACCCCGTTGTGGACGGGGATAAAAGCTTAAAATTTCAAACTCGATATGAAACGAGGGTGGATGTGGGTTTTCTCCAATTAGTCGGGTGTGGGGGTGGAGGCAAAATTTGTCTCCGCCCTGTCCCATTGCCATATTTAATAGTACTCAATTGTTACATATTAAAAAAAAAATGATTTTGGTATTACATAATTAGATTGGTGGTGACTCCTTTTTCGCGGATAAACCGGACGCGACAGCTGGCAACTCCACTGTGGACTTTTGAGAGTCAAGTCCAATCTAATTAATTATATATAGTTATATTATTATGTATTATTTTATTTATATTATCCCTGTTGTTTTATTTATTTATTTTTATTTTGTTATATTGTGAATATAATTTATATGTGTTTTGTCAATTTATTTTCATTGTGATGATTTTTTTTTATCTTATTTATTTTTCTATACACTACCCTAACACGACTCATACACTTATGAGTGGACTCTATACCTGGGCTGAGTGCAAACCTAAGATTAGTTAGAGACTGTATAATGATAATCTTCTGGATGTACATCTTGTTTGGTTGTCATGAAAGTCTCATCTAGAGTTAACCTTTTCTAAAATATTTTCAATTTAATAGCTTACCTATTAATTGATTTAATATTTTAGAATTGAGTTGTGTGTTCTAGGAGCCAATTTAGAATTATAGAGCCACCCATAGTAAAGGTTCACAATAAAAAACCATAAAATAAGAAAAGAACCATGTAGGGCATAATCTTGCATGTTTCATCTTTTATTTCATTTTACATGTTTTTCTTTTTCTCTTCATTTTTTTTGAAAAAATTAATTGCATATTAGGAGGTAGTAAAATGTTTCAGTTAAATTGCATATTCATTGCATTCATTTTTTTACATTCTCAAAATATTTTCTTTCAAAAAGAAAAAAGAAAAATGACAAATAAAAGCAAAAAAAAATATCGTGACACCCTTACCGGACATGTTCCCGAGTTAAAATCATGGATGAATTGAAACATACAAAGATGATCTAAAACAACTGAAAAATCATATAGCTAGAAGATTGAAAATCTTACAAACCCTCGATACCTGAAATCATGGGGATCCTTCATGGAAAAAAATATATGATGAAGAACTCATGTGTTCCCCCTTGATTTCATAAGTCTAACAATTGTCACCTTTTAGTCTACTTTTTGGTTATACTCTATCTCAAGTCACTTGTCCACAAGATTTGAACATGATACTAATTAGATTCATATTCATCATACACCCCCTACTTTTGAGTCATGGACATACTTCATTGACTTTCACCACAAGTAAATCTCTAGAAGATGAGTCATCTATGTTGAACTTTCGTCACTACCGATTATTATTTGATGTCATCAATCTAAAAAATGGCAAACCTTGTATGAATTTTTGATGACTATTGAAGAAAAACCTTGGTTAAACACAACTTTGAAGACATTGACTATGTTCTCCTGTATATATACAAGGAGCAAGGTCAACAATGAAAATGTTATCAAGTTTCCCCATGATTGTTAATGTTATTTAATTTGATCCTAAAACATTGATCATATTGATGTGCCGAAAGTTTTACGATACTTTATCGAAGAATCAATACACTTTTGTTCCTCAATATTTTGAATATCAATAAATGCATTTTGTATTGTTTCCTTTTCCATTCTCACCCATCATATATTTCCCAATCTCTTATCAAACATTATTTTTCTTTCACTTCTTTAAACCATATACCAAGCATATTTGGAAGTAGTCCATTTATATATAAGTTTGTTGAAATCTCATACATAATTTCAATCATGCTATAAATTCCACTGAATGTGAGAACGATATAAATAAAATCTACTATCTTGAGGGACTTTGATATGTTGAGGCATAAGATTAATGTCACGTTAATCCCCCTAGACAAGTGGTTTTATCTTAATTATTGTCTAAATATGTTTTGAATATGTCAATCACGTGGGGAATTTGAAGTTTGTACCATAGGTATTCTATCCACCTACGAATCGAAAATGAAGATGTTGAAAGTATATGAGGCTTGAATGTAATCCTCAATCAACTAAATAAAGAATGGAAAATATGGAATAAGAAGATGATCATTTTTTTATATACAAATTATCTCTACTCCTAATAAGGTAAAATATAAAAATAAAATAAAATGAGTGGGTGTTACAATAGAGGTTGATCCCGATAAGATTCGAGTCATTGCAGAAATAACTCCTCCGAGTACAGAAAAAGAAGTTTGCGGTTTTCTGGGGAGACTAAATTATATTTCAAGATTTATATCACAACTAACTACTTCTTGTGAACCGATATTTAAACTTTTACGAAAAATCAAACAGTTGTGTGGAACGAAGAATGTCAAAATGCATTTGAGAAAATTCGACAGTATTTGCAAAAGCCTCCAATTCTAGCCCCACCAGTTCTGGGCCGACCCTTGATTTTGTATCTTACAGTCTTCGACGGGGACATGGGATGCGTACTGGGGCAACATGATGAAATAGGAAAAAAAGAGCATGACATTTACTATCTAAGTAAAAAATTTACAGATGTTGAAACAATATATACAATGTTAGAACGTACTTGTTGTGCCTTAGCCCGGGCGGCCCATTGCTTGAGGCAATACATGCTTTGCCATACAACTTATTTGATATCCAAAATGGATCCAATCAAGTACATTTTTGAAAAGCACGCTCTCACAGGGAGAATTGCTCGCTGACAGGTGGTGTTATCAGAATGTGATATTACCTATGTTACTTAGAAAGCCATCAAAGAGAGTGCCTTAGCAGATTATCTAGCTAATGAACCTGTGGATGATTATAAGTCAATGCAATGTGAATTCCCAGACGAAAGCATCATGGTTTTGTCTGAAGAATGTGATGATGAAAAATGGATCTTGTTGCTCTACGGGGCCTCAAACATAATGGGGCATATGATTGGGGTTGTTTTAATACCTCCCAAAAAAAAGTTCATATCTATCACAACCCGCTTGTGTTTTGATTATGCCAATAATATGGCAGAATATGAAGCTTGTGCCATGAGAATTTTGGCGGCTTTGGAATCAAAAGCGAAAGTTCTAGAAGTATATAGAGATTCAGCCTTAGTTATTAATCAACTTAACCAAGAATGGGAAACTCGAGATGAGAAATTAATACCTTATTTTACCTACATAAAAGAATTGTCTTTAGAATTTGACAAAATCACGTTTCACCATGTCCCTCGAGAAGACAATTAATTGGTTGATGCTTTGGCTACTTTATCATCTATGTTCCAAATAAATCGAAACGATGAAATACCATCAATTAAAATGCAGAGTCGAGATCATCCTACCTATTGCCACATAATGGAAGAAGAAACCGACGAAAAACTGTGGTATCACGACATCAAACATTATCTTATAAACAGAGAGTAACCTCCCGGAATATCAGAGAATGAGAAAAGAACTCTAAGACGGTTAACCGCGAGCTTTTTTGTGAACGAAAATATTTTGTAGAAGAGGAATCACAATATGGTACTCCTCAGATGTGTTGATGTCAATGAGGCGAAAGAAATTCTACAAGATATCCACGATATGAATGGGCACACCATGTCTAGAAAGATTCTTCGGGTTGGTTATTACTGGCTTACCCTAGAAAACGATTGTTTTAATTATGTAAAGAAATGTCATAAGTGTCAAATATATGCTGTGTCACGACCCAAAAATTTGATGTCGTGACCGACGCACAAGCTATACTCCTAGCCTGGCAAGCCTATCAACTAATTTAACAATTTAAACAACTAAATCGCTTTTTAACCATTTAAATATATATATATATATATATATATATATATATGTTTTTTCTCGAAATTTTGACAGAGTATCCTCTGTAACTTCAACATTTCCAAATTTTGTAAAATACCTGTTTAGCTTTCAATCCAGTCATAATTCAGATAATATAATCAAATTGCTTAATACACTTCCCAAAAAAACTAAATAGACTTTCTAGACTCCAAAATAGCTGCAATTTACATACACTCAACAAATATTACAAAAAAATGGTCCTCGATCAAAGAGGCCTACCAAAAAAGAAGTATGTTGAGACTTGAATCAAATAATAGATTCCTACTCAGCTGCTTGCGAATCTGAAAAAATAAGCAACATAAAGGGTAAGTCACAAAGACTTAGTGAGGAGACAACAACCACCATCAATTAGAAGGGAACACAAAAGGCACGAATAACTATTTAATCGCTTGACATAAATATTAAAAATCCTAACCAAGAGCATTTTTCAATGGTTGTGAGGAGGTTAAATTCATTTTTTTAATGGTTGATGGTTTGGGTATTAAAGAGAGAAAATAAGGGAAGGAAGAAAAAAAAAACAAAAATGGGGGGAAGGGAGGTTTCTGTCGAGGAAGAGGGAGAGAGAAAAGGAAGGAAGAATGAATTTGAAAAATGAAGTGGAAAGAAATAAAAGAAAAAAAAGAAGTTTGGTTTTTATTATTATTATTATTATTATTATTATTATTATTATTATTATTATTATTATTATTATTATTATTATATATTTTTTAAAAAAACAGGACGTGTCATGCTAATAATATCCACGCTCTACCAGTGCCCCTGAACACCCTTTCAGCGCCTTGGTCGTTGTCAATGTGGGGGGCATCAAAATGATCGAACTGAAAGCATCAAATGGACATCGCTTAATCTTAGTGGCAAGTGATTACTTTACCAAATGGGTAGAGGCCGCTTCATGCGCCAATGTAACAAAAAATGTGGTAGTCAAATTCATAAAAAGGGAATTAATATGTCGTTATGGTCTACCAAGCAAGATCATTACGGACAATGCCACAAATCTAAATCACAAAATGATGGATTAATTGTGTGTCACCTTTAAAATTCAACACCACAACTCGTCCCCGTACAAAAAATAAATAAATGGTGCAGTTGAAGCAACAAATAAAAACATTAAAAAAATTATTTAGAAAATGGTTATAACATATAAAGATTGGCATGAGATGTTGTCGCACTTTGATACGCACTTCAACTGGGGCAACCCCTTTTTCCTTAGTATATGGGATGGAGGTTATGCTACCTATTGAAGTAGAAATCCCCCCGCTAAGAGTATTATTGGAAGTTAAACTAGAGGAGTCGGAATGGGTACAGACACATTTCGATCAATTGAATTTAATTGAAGAAAAAAGGTTGGTGTCCTTATGCCATGGGAAATTATATCAAAAAAGACTGAAAAAAGCGTATGAGAAAAAATATGTCCTCAAGAATTTCGGGAAGGAGACCTGGTGTTGAAAAAAATCTTACCCGTTCAAAAGAATCATTGTGGGAAATGGACTCTAACTATGAGGGCTCATACGTCATTAAGAAAGCTTTCTCAGGTGGAACTTTAATCCTTATTTATATGGATGAAAAAGATTTAGCATTTCTTGTAAACTCAGACGCTATAAAAAAAGTATTATGCTTAAAAAATGAATACCCGCTAGGTTGAAAACCTGAAAAGGCGACCTAGAAAAAAACTAGGGTATATATTAAAAAAAAACCTACTAGGTTGAATATCTGAAAGAGCGACCTAGGTAAAAATTAGGGTACAAAAAAATATACCCGCTAGGTTGAAAACCTGAAAGGGCGACCTAGGCAAAAACTAGGGTAAAAAAAAAGTACCTGCTAAGTTGAAAATCTGAAAGGGCAACCTAGACAAAAATTAGGGTACACAAAAAATATATGTTGGGTTGAAAATCCAAAAGGGCGACCTGAGAGAAGAAGAAAAATAACAACAAAAACAA
The DNA here is from genome assembly GCA_037974835.1 of Cicer judaicum. Taxonomy (NCBI): domain Eukaryota; kingdom Viridiplantae; phylum Streptophyta; class Magnoliopsida; order Fabales; family Fabaceae; genus Cicer; species Cicer judaicum. The sequence goes on along the minus strand of JBBPBS010000549.1, from coordinate 3,685,315 downwards.
GAACAAAGAATATATACTCGAAAAGACAAGATCAACAATATGGATCGGATTATGGCATGAGAAGTTAATACAATCTTCCTTTGAATTACTAGTAACCAAGTTGGGTCTTCCACCCATTTCTTTTGTTTTATCTTATGTATATTCTTTTGTTTTTCAATATATTGATATATATTGTTATCACCTTTATAATTTAAATCTTTTTCTTGAATGTATCTTATGATTATCATGTATTGGAAAGTAAAACATATACCATACCTCTATATAATGAAACCGGATATAATATAGGTTGTTTATAGTACAAGGCAGACGACAACATGAGATCCAACTTAAGATCACAACATTAATTCTTCTTCAAAAAAAAGAAAAAGTCGTGTCCAATAAAAATATAAAGTATATAAGTAGTTTTTCTCATTCATGATTTGAATAGTCGTGTCCAATAAAAATATTAATAATAACCAACATATTCATTCATTCACAACATTTTATAAATTTAAAGCCGAGAAAATGACCCGCATGTTGAAGCCGAGAAAATGACTCGCACTCGAAGACGAGAAAACGACTCGCACTCGAAGCCGAGAAAATGACCCGTATGTTGAAGTTGAGAAAACGACTCGCATCCGAAGCCGATAAAACGACCTGTATGTTGAAGTCGGGAAAACGACTTGCACCGTATCCGAGAAAGTGACCCGTATGTTGAAGCCGGGAAAACAAGTCTCACCCGAAGCTGAGAAAACGACAAGCATCTTGAAGTCGGACAACGACTCGCACCCAAAGCCGAGAAAACGACCTGCATCTTGAAGCTGGTAAAACGAATCGCATCCGAAGCCGATAAAATGACTCGCATCTTGATGTCGGGAAAACGACTCACACTCGAAACTGAGAAAACGATCAGCATGTTGAAGCCAGGAAAACGACTCGCACCCGATATCGATAAAACGACCCACATGTTGAAGCCAAGAAAACGACTCACACTAAAGCCTAGAAAATGATTCGCACCCGAAATTGAGAAAACGATTAGTATTTTGAAATTGGGTAAAAGACTTACCAAAATCATATTCATACAAAATTAGAGTTGCCATTTTTACTTATCACTTACTTTGATTCTCAAAGTAAATTCTAAATAAAAAGGGGCAACTGTTGACACCTAATTTTGTATGCTACTTTATGATTTTTAATAAATATATAAAAATAGTAATGATGAAAATAATAATAAAAATAGATAGTTAAAATTTTAAATTTTAGAAAATCATGGATGCGTTTGGTTTATATTTGACTCTAATTCCTTTCCAGAAGTTTTTACTATTTTTTAAAATATATATATATATATATATATATATATATATATATATATATATATATATATATATATATAACAAACGTATTTAGTTGAATTGAATTAATGATAATAAAAATCATTATAATGATCATCATTTGAATGAAAAGAAATCGAAAAGAAATAAATCGATGGTAATAAAAATTAATATAATAGTGATCAATTGAATAGAAAAGAAACGGAAGAAATGAATAAATGATAGTAAGAATCAGTATGATTGTGACCAATTAAATGAAAAGAAACTGAAAAGAAACAGATTAGTGGTAATCAATTGGCAATTATTCTCTTGTCTTTTGTAATCTACACCAAAAAGTCTATAAATAGTCTACCACAAGAGGACATGGGTGGAGCACAATTGAGAGCACAAAAAAATAAAAGAGAAGAGAGAATAATAGGGAGAAAAGAGAGAAGAAAGATTGGAATCAAGAGCTAGTAAAGAACCTTTCCAGTGCAGTAAACACTTATATTTCTTTTTTCTCCTTGTCTATTTTTTTTTTGACATTATTATTGTTATAGAGTTTTTTTGTACTATTTTATGCACGTATGACATAGACAAGAATTTATTTTTGGTTTCACGATCAAGTTTGAAAATCAACTAATAAGAATCAATTCAGTTATTGTATAGTTGTTTATTTCTTCATCAAATTCGTGATCTGACATCTTTATTGTGTTTTATTTCTTGCGTGTTAGATCTTAAATTCTCTTGTTATTACTGTCGTCGGTTCGCGTCACATATGCGTCGCCGACTCGCGAATATGCTCTTGAATTTTTATCCTTTACATTTTATAAAAATCAAAAAGTAGTAAAAATGTTTTCTGAAAATAAAACGATACACAAATCAATATACAACACATCGCTCCTATTATTATTTTCATTACTACCATTATTACTATTATTATCACCATTATGTTGTTAATTTATATATATATATATATATATATATATATATATATATATATATATATATAAACTAATATTAGTCGTAAATTCGGTCAACACATAAATATTTTTTACCCAAGAACAACGTGAGTTTTGATTTCTCTATTGCACCTGGAGATACATAGGAGCAATGTTATTCCCTTGTCAAATCAAATTAAAAAAAAAACTTTTTTTCCTTTTTATACTAAATTAAATAATCTATTTTTTTAAATTATTTTTTAAGGATAAAATAAATAAATAATATGTATACAATTAATTATAGAGTAACCGTTGTAACGAACGATGTAAGGTAATATTATTTTCCCTATTCGTAATTGACTCTCAAATCCATTTTTTTTGTTCAAAATCATTATTTAAGTTTTATCCAATTTTTCATTTGATAAAAATAAAATAGGTGGCGACTCCCTTTTCGCGGACAAATCGGACGCGACACATTGTATAAAAGTATTAATTATAGTAATTTGGCTGTATAGGAGAACTAATTATATTCTCCTTATTTATATTTGTTATCTTGTATATATCTTGTATATATATGTAAAATATTTTGTATAACGTAATTGCAATTAATTAATATATTTAGTATTAAAAATCTACAGTGATTATCATCCTACAAACAAAATTAATAAATTATATTTAGTGTTAAAAATATTAAAAGTATTTTAATAAATATTAATATATGTAATTATTTATCGCAAAATCAAATTAGTCATACTCTTTTATTGTGCTGTCAAATCTAAATTTATTTTCAAAATATTTTTAGAAAAATATAATATGGACAATCTTCTTTGTCTTTTGAGTAGTCAATATATTTTCATGTCGTAGATGAGATCAATTAAAACAGATAAGAATGGTTGATTACTCAATTTTAATTTTTTATGAAGAAAATTATATATTAATTATACTTTAATTTGTAACTCATGACACATTAATAGTTATATATAATATTAAATGCTAAATAATAATAATAATAATAATAATAATATATAATAATAATTTTTCAACTATATTTACTTCTTTGAAAATAATTAGGTTTAAAGCCACTAATCGTAGAGATTGTTTGAAGAAGTAGAATAATATATGTCAAAATAATTTTATTTCGAAAATACAATAATAACACTCATATAAAGTTAAATATATATTATTGTTGGGTACTTCTCTTCAACAAATTAGATTGATAAAATTGAAGACATATTATTGATATAAAGCTAAATATATATTATTGTTGGGTACTTCTCTTTTATAAATAATATAGAATTAATGTGAAAGATGTTGGACAAACGTTATGAAATAATAATGTGACATTATGAAATAATAATATGGAATTAATTTAGAAAAATTTGAGTAGACGTTATGAAATAATATTTAAATAGGAGATAGTATAAGATAGTATATGATGTATAGAATTTGTGAAAAAAGCTAAAAATTTAGTAGGAGAAACTCTCCATGAAGATGTACACGTAAGCTTTTTGGTTGAGGTGACAAATATTGTTGAGGTGGCAAATATTTGCATATGTGGAAGAAAATGTGAGGTGGCAGCGGAGTCTGTTTTAAATATATACTAGATTATGGCTCGCGCGCTGCGCATATATTAATTAATTTTATAAATTTTGTAAGTAATATTTTATGTATTATAAATATAATTATCTTATAATATTATTTTATTGATTTGTAATAATTGAATATGATTAGAAAAATTAAAATAACAGAAAATTATGTTTATCACAATCATCTAATTTAATTTTTAAAATATTTTTTAAAATTCGTATGATAATTTATTATATAGAATAATTGTTTGACTCATTGTAGTGTGATAGTTAATTTATTTTTCAACATATAATGGTACTTGTATTTATTTGATGAAATAAAATGTAAAAAACAAACCCAAAAATAAGATGTAAAAATTTAAAAATATGATTGACTATTTAACATTTTTTATTGAAAAAAATATTAATATTGAATTATATTGTAGTGTAGTCTAAATTTATTTGTTTTATTA
>JBBPBS010000549.1:3593068-3680705 GCA_037974835.1 Cicer judaicum | reverse complement strand
AATTTGATAATAATATAAATTATATATTATTATCAAATTGTAAAATAATTTATAAATAATTTATAAATAATTGTAAAATAATTTTATAATTTATAAATTTATTATAAAATAATATTATTAGATAAAGAGCATTTATGTCGATATTTAGGAGTGATTAGTCGGTTTTTTTTATTAAATTTAATGATTAATAATATAAATTATTACCATTGGTAAATGACTAATAATATTATAAAATAATTTATCAATTTATTATAAAATAATCTATCAATTTATTATAAAATAACTTATAAATTAATTTGATAATAATATAGATTATAAATTATTATCAAATTGTAAAATAATTTATAAATTATAAATAATTGATAATTAATTTTATAATATATAAATTTTTTATAAAATAATATTATCAAATAGATTTTAGAGGTATGAAAGAAATTGTGGAAGAAAGAGGAAAAATAGAATAGGATCAAAGGAGATTAGGTATTGAGAGTATGATTGAGAGGGGAGAAAGGATGAGAGGTCCACATCAGCTTTTTGGCTCATGTGGAAAATATTTGTATAGGTGGCATTCGAGGGGGTGAGGTGACATTCGAAGGTGAGGTGGCATTCGGGGGTCTGTTTTAAGTATATATAATAGATATATTTTCCTGATTCTTGAGATGATATTAGAGCTTCCGATTTTTGGGGTCTTGCTTCCGCATAAACTCTGGCTGCTATCTTTGTAAGCGGTTTCCCGTGTGTTTTCCTCCTTTATAGCATAAATTGTTTATCCTTTGTTGCCTTCATTGCAGCATTATTATCTATGTTAACAATCAAACAACCCTTCTCTACTGATGTGTTATGTTTTCTAGCAAATATTGTTCATCGCGACATTGTTCGTGCGAGAACATTTAATTACGCCACTGGTTACATAAGTACTATACATCGCGACTTTATACTACTATTGTTGCTAGATCTTTTGTTGGGAGTATGCAACAAATCTTGAATAAGAAGAAGATGAAATTGATGATAATGAAGGTTGCACAAATAAATTTCAAAGGGTGTGTATCACACTAAGCTTTAGATTCGATTCGCCCCTCCAATCGATATATATTAGCTGCAAATGAGTTAATCGGCGAATCCCCTTTAGGATACTTTAGAATCCATGAGTGAATTGCACATTCACATCAAGTCTATTGATCAATTCGTTTACTCTCGTGCACTAGAGAAAAAAAGAAACGACTCAGAAATATTTTCGATAGAAATTTGACTCATTTGGTCTTATATTTTTTGCCTCCAAAGTATCTTTATTTAAAGAGAAACTCATACCAATTGGTGATAGAAAACAACTATTGAAAAGGATTATAACCTTTTGTAACTTAACAGATGCATTTGTTTGAATTAAATCCAAGCATTGCAACCACTTGATCAAGTGATACATTAAGTTATTAAATTTTGCTACATTAATATAGCTATTTGAGAATTCCAAATATATTTTCATCTTGTTGGTCCTATTTTACTACTGTTTTTTGGTTATTTTGTGTTCTCTTGAGGAAGACACAGTCACAAATATTAATCATGGTTGTTGAAAAAAGCAAAGAAGGATTGAGTCAACTCACCAAAAATAAAATTTAGAAAATGAGATTCTTTTGTAGTAAGTTGGACAAACCAATAGGTACTAGTTCTCTAGAATATTCCGATAAAAAAAATATTTGTATGAACTTAATGCTTCAGATACAAATTATAACCAATATTGGATATTGGATTCTATAGTCACCGACCACGTGACACCCTTACCTACACGCTTCTCCACTTATTCACCTTGTCCTAATAATAAAAAAATATTGACAACATATGGTACCCTTATAACTATAGTAGGTCAAGGAGATGTTCAAATAAACTCATCCATAACTCTAACAAATGTCCTTCATATTCCTAAATTGACAACTAGCTTTATTCCATACAAAAGCTAACACAAGACCTATCATGTAATGTTTTTTTTCTTATAACAAATCTCGTGTCTTTCAGGAAAAGAATTTGGGGAGAACGATTGATAATGCTAGAGAGTGGAATGGTCTTTGTTACTTGGATAACCAAAATCTTTCCCCAAATCTACTCAGCAATAACAACTCATTTCTTTCTAAAACAATAAAGAACAACAAAGACAAAGTCATTTTGTACCACTCTCGCTTTGGTCATCCTTCATTGAGAGTCATAAAGCAGTTGTTTCCTTTTCTCTTCAAGAAATTAGATGTAAAGAGTCTTCAATTGAGGTGTGTGAGCTTGATAAACACAAATGTGTACCTTTTTCTAATTAGCAACCAAATGAGTACTTCTCCATTCTGCTTAGTTCATATTGGTGTATGAGGTCCCTTTAATGTTCCAAATATATCAGGTGCATGTCCCTTGGTTAGTAAATTTTATTAATGGTTGTACTCATGTTACTTGGGTTTAATGACTATGATAAAAACCTGAAGTCACTTATGTGTTTGTACATTTCTTCTCCATGATTAAAAAAAAAACAATTTGAAGTGAGTATTAAGAGGATTATGTTCGACAATGCCAAAGATTACTTTAAGTATGGATTTAATTATTTCTTTTAAAATGAGGGAAATATTCACGAGTCATAATGTGTAAAAATACCCCAATAAAATGGGATTGTTGAGAGTAAAAATGGACACATGTTAGATCAACCCAAACACTTTTATATCAAAATATAGTTCCCAAGAAATTTTGAGGAGAAACAGTTTTAACTACATCATATCTCATAAGTCATTTACCTTTTAGTGTCCTTACCTCCAAAACTCCTATGGAGGCTCTACCTGAAGTAACACCGTTGATTTACAAGAAATGGGGGTTTGAATTGTAAATTTCCCTTTTAAAAATTCCTGTTAAGCTTTAAGAAAATAACTCAAGATTGATCTTGGTTATGAAAACAGAAAACGGAGAACGTTCTTGGTTTTGACTTTAAAACAGAGAACGTTCCTTGATTAGTGTTTAAACAGAAAAATCAGTTTATCTCTTATCAATATAGTGCAGCAATTAAATAAATAAATAAGTAAATAGAGAAGAGAATACCACACACAGATTTATCCTGGTTCACCCAATGTGGGTTACGTCCAGTCCTCACGCTGTGAGTTTTTTCCACTAGATGTTTAAAACAAAGAACCTTCTTAATCTTACAACATTTAGTATAGATCACCCTTGATCTATTTCAGCCTCTATTACTTTCCACCCAGAAAGCAATGACAACACCTATCTAATCTTGATAGGAAACAATCTAAAACAAACTATGAAGAAACTCTTATAGTTTGAGTTTTTACAAATGATTGATTTTGACAGAATCTGATATTGCTCAACTCTTGTTTGAGAATAGATTCTTTACAGAGTATCTAAAGATAATTTCGCAGCTGATATGTGAGTGTGCAGCAGTTACTGTTATGCGAATTGCAGAAAATAATGATTCCTCTATTTTGCAGAATTTCAAGCTTTAAGTGATTGTATATGGTTGATTACTTAGTACTTGAATTTCTTGCCTTCATACTTGATTGAGGCCTTCTATTTATAGACAGGAGATGCACAGGATAAGCATGAAAGAACTGTTGGAGAAGCCATGCTTTTCCTGGATTTAAGGGAGTACATTTGAATAAACAACTCATGCTATGACATAGCCTTTTTTTACTTTTGGATTTAGCATTTAAAGCCATGCTGTACTTTTCTGACAGTGCCTTTAATGCTTCTTCATTTTTTCTTTGATGATACATTCTCCATCTTGAGTCTTGAGTGCAGCTGGAGAAGATTAGAAACGAATTGCAGACTGAAACAGAGCTTGATGCAAGTCTGCTGTTATTGTGCAGAAAACGGAGAACGTTCTGGTTTTTTTGAGTGAACGTTCTGGAGCTTAAATAATCATTCTGGAGCTCCCGTTTTGATCATCCTGGTTTTCCTTTGTAATTTACTTGTTATATGTCAAGATTGATTGAGCTTTCTTGACATTTGAATTTTTGAAAGTTCTTCAAGCTATCACGACTTTTGTCCAACTTAGAGTTCTTTTAACTTTGAGATCAAATGGCCTTTTTGAGCTTGGATGAGTCCTACTTGTTTCTTGCCATGAACTGATTAGATGTGAATAGATTTCCAGGACAGATTCTTTGTTATCGAGGTAGATAAACTCTGAACAACATGTTGTGATGAACAATTCTACAAGTTGGAGATCATTCTCTGTTTTGCTGTAGAATGATCTTGTTTCCTCTGTTTTTGTTGATTCTGTCTTTAATAAAATCCACTCAAAAACACCAGTTAAATTAACATAATACTTTTAGAATCATGATTAACTTTCTTAATTAACTTTTGTTTGTTTTCATCAAAACTTTAATTATAGAGTTTGTCTCAACAATCTCCCCCTTTTTGATGATGACAAACATGTTAATTTAGATTTTAATTCTGATTCTTATAACAAGTATGTGATAGAGTTTTAAAGACTACCCCTCAATTTATGCATTCTTAAATTTGCAGAATTTAAAAACATTTTATGCTATAAACTTTTTCTCATTGATTTGATAACAGAAGTACATGATAGAATGAAAATACATAGTGCATGTTAAAAACTAAACTTAATTCTCCCCCTTTGTCATCCAAAAAGATAACAGAGAAGAGACTAGGAAGCCAAAGATGGGGAAGATCCTTCTGAAGAGGAGGATTTGCCAGGATGAGGAGCTGGAGAAGGTGGAGGGATCTGATGAGGAGGTGGAATTCCCATCTTGGGAGCAAGATGATCAGCCAGCCAAGTTCGCAAAATAGCAGTTTCCTGATCGTGTTGAACTTGCCGTGCGATGATATTCTGAAGGGCAACCATAATATCAGAATTTGATGGTTCAGGAGAGGGATGAATGTTAGTGGTAGGATGAGAAGTAGTAACAACTATAGTATGAGAAGGAATAGGTGTGGGAGAGATGGATGGAAAAGAAGCAAAGGAGGATGAGATGGAGGGTAATGGACTAATGGATGTGTGAGATGGTCCAATGGTGGCTGAAAGGTTTAAGAACTGATTGATTCCAAAAACAGAGGAGCTTGTTTTCTAAGGTGATACAAATAAGGGAGACATAGTAGACAGCAGTGGATTGGACAAAAAGTTACCAAAATCAGGAGGAGGTGGGGGAAGTGGTTGAGAAGAAAGAGGCAACACCTGAGGATGGAGGAAAGGACGGGTGAGGCACATTAGGGGATGGAATAGATCAGTCATGTGGAGAATGTTCTGGTGGAGGTGGAGAATGTGTTGTGGGTGGTGGAGAATGAACCGAGGGAGGTGGAGAATGTTCTGGTGGAGGTGAGGAACGATCTGGTGGTGTAACTGTTGCTGTGTTGGCTGGAGAGTTATGAGGAGAGAAAATAGGAGTGGTAGTGGGTCGCCGTCCTGCTGATCGCTTTCGTTTTAAAGAGGTGGGAAAGGATGATGGTAGAGTAGGAGTCGGAGTGGATGAAGTTTTACGCATATGCGAAAGATTTTTTGTGGAAAATTTAGAGATCTTATCCATAGAGGATTCAGAAGCGAGGGAGACTCCAAAGTGTTTAAAGAGTTTCGTTAAAACCATGCCATAGGGGACACTATTCTTTCTATAATCCTTGTTGGCTGCACAGATCATGTGCTGAAGGATCACATAAGGGAGATTTAAACGTTGGCAGTGGAGAAGATGATATATGAGCAAAGCATCATTCTCAGATACATACTCATGACTGCCACAACGAGGAATCAGAGTGTGTTGGCTCATATTGTGAAAAACCTTGGGAAGAGATTGAAGATAAGTGGAGAGGTGTCTGGTGGTATCTGCCTCAAATAAATCAAAGAGGACCTCAGTCTTGCGCAGATTTAAGGCGGAGTACCAATGATCCCCAAAGACAGAGGGACCTTCTGTGGGGAGCTGGAGAATGGAAGCCAGAATGTCGGGGGTGAGTTTGATCTCTACTCCTTTAATCTTGGAAATAAGGAGAGATTTTTCAGCGAATGTTTGGGCATTGCAATAGAACGCACGAACAACTTCTGGATAATACGATTCATAAATCTTCAGAAAAGATGTCCACCCAAGAGCATCAGTGTGATGCTGAACATCAATTCCATTTATTTCCAGACTATCCAACAGAAAGACACAACCAACCCCAACGGGGCGTTGAGCCCATTTTGCAGCAAAACGTTTGGAGCTTTCAGGTGAAAGTAAAGGAGGAATGGACTGTTTTTGTTTCTTTGAGGAAGGTTCAGATGCAGATTGGGAGGTAGAGGAGGAATGAGGAGATGGAGAACGTTGGCGTTGTTTTTGTGGGGAGGGTTCTGGGTGGGTAGAACATTCTGGAGGAGGATGTGAAGAAACTGGAGAACGATCTCGTGGTGGGGAACGTTCTCGTGGTTTAGGGTAAAAAGATTTCTTTTTCTGGGTTGTGGGAAAATTCTTGCGAGCAATATAACGAGCAATGTTGATTGCGGTTTGTGATTTTAGACGATTGCTCTGTGGTCGGGATTGAGAAGAAATTTCAGTTGGTTTTGGGGAAGAAGAACCAAGATCGTTCATCGATCTTCGTTTTGGTTTTGGAGAAGTTGAGTGAGGAGGTTCAGAAGGAAAAGAAGATTCTGTAGGAATGTCAGGCGTAGGTGTTGTTGGTCTATTTTCTGACATGGATGGTGTTGTGGGTTTGGTCTGAGTAGTTGTAGGAGGTATCCTTGCTGATGAAGGAGGGTACAAATCAGATGAATCATCACTTTCAGAATCAGAAATAATGAAATACAATGGTTCAAAATTTTTAGGGTTTGATGATTTGGAGGTTCCAATACCAGATTGAACTCGCATTGACCTTCGTGGAGGAGTGTTTTGCGTACGAAAGTGTGGAGGGACTTGAGTGGAGGTTGAATAAGTGTGCCATGGTGGAAGAAGGGTGGATAATGGAGGAATATTTAGGATTGGTTCATTTGTTGTAGGAGGAGGAGAGGCAGGGGATGCATGAGGTGGTGATGGTCTCGGTGGTGGAGATGGTGATCTTTCCATGGATTCGTATGAAGAGGATGAGGAGTAGGGAGTACCGGGGGAGGCATTTTTGCGAGCACATTGTTTAGTTCGAGCCATGTTTGAAGTTTCAAGATTTGAGAATGAAGAAGGTGAATAGGTGAGTGAGTGTTTTAGAGAGGGAGTTAATACAGGAGGAATGTGAGAAGATGAAAGGGATTAGCGATTCGTGTTGTCTGACGTGAGAAGATGAAAGAAAGAAAAATGATTTCGTGTTGTCCAATAAGAGAAGTTAGCGCCTAGGGAAGGAGGAAAAGCAATATTGAAAAAAGTAAAGTGTGCGTGTCAGCCGTCACATCAGACAAAAGGGCATTTTCATTAAAAGCCAAGATTTGCCTTTTTTTATTTGAGAGGGAAAGTATTAAAATAATAAAAACTGTTGGTGTTTCAAAACGGAGAATGATGCATCGCGAAAAGGAGAATGCTGATCGTTCTCCGTTTTTTGTTGTAGCAGAATTCAACCAGATTTTTCTGGATTTTTCACGATTTTAAGTTTTTCTTTGATCAAATTGAAGCTGTCCTCTACGAGGGGCTTTGTAAAAATGTCAGCAAGTTGATTTTGAGTATCAACAAATATTAACTCAATATCCTTTTTATTGACATGATCACGAATGAAGTGATGTTTTATTTCAATGTGTTTTGATCTAGAGTGCTGAATAGGATATTTTGATAAATTTATAGCACTTGTATTATCACAATAAATTGGAATACTGGAATAACTTACAGAGTAATCTTGGAGTTGGTTTTTAATCCATAAAATCTGTGAACAGCAATTTGCTGCAAACACATATTCAGCTTCTATTGTGGATAGAGCTATGGTGTTTTGTTTCCTGCAGGACCAACTGATTAATGCTTCACCTAGGAGCTGACATGCTCCACTTGTGCTCTTTCTTTCGATTTTGTCTCCAGCATAATCGGCATCACAATATGCTATAAGATCAAAATGTGACCCTTTTCTATACCACAGACCAAGATTAGTTGTTCCAACAAGGTATCTAAATATACGTTTTACTGCTGTTAAGTGGGATTCTTTTGGAGCTGATTGAAATCGAGCACATAATCCTACTGCAAACACTATGTCAGGTCTGCTAGCAGTTAGATATAGCAAGGAGCCAATCATTCCACGATATTCTTTTTCAAAAACAGATTTGCCATTTTCATCTATTTCTAAGGAGGTGGATGGATGTATGGGAGTTGTCATCATTTTTGACTCATTCATTTTATATTTGATCAACAGATCTTTGATGTATTTTTCTTGACAAATAAAAATGCCTTTTTTAGATTGTTTAATTTGTAAGCCAAGAAAATATCTTAGTTCCTCCATCATGCTCATTTCGAATTCACTTTGCATAAGTTTTGAGAAATTTGCGCATAGTTTTTCATTTGTTGATCCAAAGATGATATCATCAACATAAACTTGAACTATGAGCAAATCATTTCCCTCTGTTTTCTTAAATAAAGTAGTATCAATTTTCCCTCTTTGAAAATCATTTTCAATTAAGAATGAACTTAGACGTTCGTACCAAGCCCTTGGTGCTTGTTTCAAACCATATAATGCCTTAGTGAGTTTGAAAACATGATTTGGTTTTGATTGATTTTCAAAACCGGGGGGCTGCTTTACAAATACTTGTTCATTTAAGAATCCATTTAAAAAGGCACTTTTTACATCCATTTGAAACAACTTAATGAGTTTATGAGATGCATATGCAAGAAGTATTTGAATAGCTTCTAACCTTGCAACTGGGGCAAAAGTCTCATCATAATCTATACCTTCTTGTTGATTGTATCCTTGAGCTACCAATCTTGCTTTATTTCTCACAACTCTTCCTTCTTCATCAAGCTTGTTTCTGAATACCCATCGAGTTCCAATAACAGACTGATTTAGTGGATCACGGACTAAAGTCCACACCTCATTTTTCTCAAACTGTAATAATTCTTCCTTCATGGAATTTACCCAAGATTGATCCGTAATTGCATCTTTAATTGATTTTGGTTCAGCTTGAGATATCATTGCCATGTTGCTTTCATCCTTTTTGAATGACTTTCTGGTTCGGATTCCATCGGCTGTGTCTCCAATGATCTGGGTTTGAGGATGACTTTCAACAATTTTCCAGCTTTTTGGTGGAGAATGATACGGAGATTGATTATCAATCTCTGTTTTCTGCAGACTGTTCTGCTGCTGCAGATTGTCTTGCTGTTGTGCTTCATTTAAAGTTTCTTCTTCCTCATCTTTTTTACTTAAGTCTAAATCATCAAACTCATCAAACAATATATGCATACTTATTTCAACAACGTTAGTTCTTAAGTTAAATACTCTATATCCTTTAGACTCGGTTGCGTATCCAAGAAAGATAGCTTTATCAGATTTTGCATCGAATTTTCCAATAAGATATTTGTTATTTAAGATATAGCAGTAACATCCAAAAACATGAAAGTAAGAAATGTTTGGCTTCCTATTTTTCCAGATTTCATATGGCGTTTTGTTTATGATCTTCCTAATAGATACACGATTCAAGATATAGCAAGATGTGTTTATGGCTTCTGCCCAAAAATATCTTTCAACATTTGATTCTTCTATGATAGTTCTTGCCATTTCTTGTAGTGTTATATTTTTTCTTTCAACAACTCCATTTTGTTGTGGAGTTCTTGCACAAGAAAGATTGTGAGATATACCTAGTTCATCAAAGAAGTTTTTGAATGAGGCATTTATGAATTCTCCTCCATGATCACTTCTTACAGAAATGATGCTGGATTCCTTTTCGTTTTGAACTCTTTTGAAAAATGTTTTGAATGCTTCAAATGCATCATCCTTTTGTTTTAAAAATAGAACCCATGTAAATCGTGAGAAGTCATCAACAATAACAAAGCCATATTTCATTCCTCCTAGACTAGTTGTTTTGACAGGCCCAAATAAATCTATGTGGAGTAATTCAAGAGTTCTGTTTGTTGATACAAAATCCTTTGCATGAAAACTACTTTTCACTTGCTTGCCTTTGACACATGCTTCACATATTTTATCTTTTTCAAAGTTGAGTTTTGGCAGGCCTCTAACAAGATCAAGCTTAGAAATTTTTGAAATTGTTTTCATGCTGATATGTCTAGCCCTTTTATGCCAAATCCATTTATCTTTATTGATTGAAATGAAGCATGACTCATCAGGTAATTCATCAAGATATAGAACATACAAATTTTTCTTTCTTTTCCCAGAAAACAGAATTTCTCCAGTTTTTGCTTTCTTAATTTCACAGATTTTTGGTTTAAAAATAACTTCGCACCCATTGTCACATAGTTGACTTATACTTAATAGATTATGTTTCAATCCTTCCACATATTGAACATTATTTATTTGAGCAGAGTTTGTCTTACCAATGGTTCCATTGCCTCTAATTTGAGCTTGATTATCGTTACCAAAAGTGACTGAACCACCGTCCTTCTTGACGAAGGTTATGAAACAATGTCTATCTCCCGTCATGTGCCTTGAACAACCACTGTCCAAGAACCAAGGCTTTCTCTTTATATTTGGAGAACCAACCTGCATGTGATATTAGTTCAGCCTTAGGTACCCACTTTGTTTTGGGTCCTTGAGAGTTAGATTTAACATTTTCTTTGAATGAATATGTTACTTCTTTGTTTTTGAAGCTTGCTGGTTTTTTAACTATTGATTTTGAAATAGATTTCATAATGTATGTTTCAGAAATTTTTTGTTTTGGTTCAAAAGAGTTTCCAGATCGTTCATTCTGAGATTTTGAACTTTCTTTGTTTAGCAGCCATCCTGGAGATTGTTCTCCGTTTTGCAGTTTTTTTGAAACTGTTTCAACAGGATGTTTTTCCTTTTTGAGCTTTTCATCTCTTTTTCTAAAATAGCAGGCAAATTCCAGATGTCCCAGTTTTTTGCAATAGGAACATCTAGTTTTGCATTTTTCTTCTTTTCTTTCAGGAACAAAGAATTTTTCATATAACTTGGTTTTTTGAGTTTGATTGAAACCAAGACCGGCTTTATCAAAGATTCCTATCTGAGATCCCATGATTTTATGAAAGGTTTCAATGGCTTTAATGAAGTTCAATAAATCTGTTTTGAGAAGTTCATTTTCTCTTTTAAGCTGAACATTCTCCGTTTGTGGTGCAGAACGTTCTTGACATTCTTGTTTTTCAAATTTTTTTGACTCTTTTAACTCTTGAATGATGTTTTTTAGTAAATCATTCTTAGCCAGACTTTCTTCTTTTTCTTTCTTTTCTTTAAAAAGCTATTCTTTCAAAGCACCACATTTTTGAATGAGAAGATTTGAGTCATTTAATAAATTATCAAATTCGTTTCCCATTTGTTCACATAAATAGCAAGGTTCAGAATTTATTACCTCTTCTTCCTCTATTTTTGCCATTAAGCACAGGTTGGCTTCTTCTTCTTCTTCTTCAGTCTCTGATTCTTCTGAATCGTCCCATGTTGCCATCATTGATTTCTTTTTGAATGGAAATCGTTTTGGTGGATTTTTGTTTAAAGGACATTCAGCTTTGTAGTGTCCTAGCTTGTTACATCCAAAGCATGTAACTTGACTTTTGTCAACATCAGTCTTAGGATTTCTGTTTTGAAATCCTTTCTTAATTTGATCTCTTCTTCTCATCATTCTCTGTATTCTTCTTGTGAGAAGCGCCACTTCATCAGCCTCTTCTTGTTCGTTCTCCTCTGGTTCTTCTTCTAGTTGTGCTGTAATTTTTTCTTGAGATGCTTTTAGTGCAACTGTCTTTCCCTTTTTGACAGGTTTGTCTTCTTGCAGTAGTATCTCATGTGCTCTTAGTGTTCCAATTAGTTCTTCCAGAGGCAAAGATTCAAGGTTCTTGGCTTGGCTTATAGCCGTTACCATTGGCCTCCAAATAATTGGAAGACATCTCATGATTTTCCTTACTCTCTCCTGTACAGTGTAGGCTTTGCCAAGAGAGCGCATTTCATTTACTATTGTAGTAAATCTTGAGTACATTTCATCAATGGTTTCTCCTTCTTGCATCTCAAATAATTCAAATTTTCTTATACCAATGTCTATTCTTGTTTCTTTGACATGACTTGTTCTTTCATGATGAGTTTGTAGTGTGTCCCAGACTTCCTTTGCAGTTGTGCATTCATCCACTCTTTCACTTTCTTCCCTGCTTAAAGCACATGATAAAAATAGCTGAGCTTTAGAATTTAACAGCACCTTAGTTTTATCATCTGCTGTCCAGTCTGCTTCCTTTTTTAGTGCAGAGTTTGGGTCGTTTTGATCAACTCTTGGTGTGAAGTCTCCATCTGTAATAATGCACCATATTCCTATGTCTTGAGACTTTAAGAATAGTTTCATTTTGTTTTTCCAAAAGTAGTAGTCTGATCCATCAAAGAATGGAGGTCTATTTGACGATCCTCCTTCAACGATATATTTTGCTTCTGACATTTTTCTAGATCTTTTCTCTAACACTTGTTAGGTGTTTTTAAACTTTCCCTTTTAAAGATTCCTGTTAAGCTTTAAGAAAATAACTCAAGATTGATCTTGGTTATGAAAACAGAAAACGGAGAACGTTCTTGGTTTTGACTTTAAAACAGAGAACGTTCCTTGATTAGTGTTTAAACAGAAAAATTAGTTTATCTCTTATCAATATAGTGCAGCAATTAAATAAATTAATAAGTAAATAGAGAAGAGAATACCACACACAGATTTATCCTGGTTCACCCAATGTGGGTTACGTCCAGTCCTCACGCTGTGAGTTTTTTCCACTAGATGTTTAAAACGAAGAACCTTCTTAATCTTACAACATTTAGTATAGATCACCCTTGATCTATTTCAGCCTCTATTACTTTCCACCCAGAAAGCAATGACAACACCTATCTAATCTTGATAGGAAACAATCTAAAACAAACTATGAAGAAACTCTTATAGTTTGAGTTTTTACAAATGATTGATTTTGACAGAATCTGATATTGCTCAACTCTTGTTTGAGAATAGATTCTTTACAGAGTATCTAAAGATAATTTCGCAGCTGATATGTGAGTGTGCAGCAATTACTGTTATGCGAATTGCAGAAAATAATGATTCATCTGTTTTGCAGAATTTCAAGCTTTAAGTGATTGTATATGGTTGATTACTTAGTACTTGAATTTCTTGCCTTCATACTTGATTGAGGCCTTCTATTTATAGACAGGAGATGCATAGGATAAGCATGAAAGAGCTGTTGGAGAAGCCATGCTTTTCCTGGATTTAAGGGAGTACATTTGAATAAACAACTCATGCTATGACATAGCCTTTTTTTACTTTTGGATTTAGCATTTAAAGCCATGCTGTACTTTTCTGACAGTGCCTTTAATGCTTCTTCATTTTTTCTTTGATGATACATTCTCCATCTTGAGTCTTGAGTGCAGCTGGAGAAGATTAGAAACGAATTGCAGACTGAAACAGAGCTTGATGCAAGTCTGCTGTTATTGTGTAGAAAACGGAGAACGTTCTGGTTTTTTTGAGTGAACGTTCTGGAGCTTAAATAATCATTATGGAGCTCCCGTTTTGATCATCTTGGTTTTCCTTTGTAATTTACTTGTTATATGTCAAGATTGATTGAGCTTTCTTGACATTTGAATTTTTGAAAGTTCTTCAAGCTATCATGACTTTTGTCCAACTTAAAGTCCTTTTAACTTTGAGATCAAATGGCCTTTTTGAGCTTGGATGAGTCCTACTTGTTTCTTGCCATGAACTGATTAGATGTGAATAGATTTCCAGGACAGATTCTTTGTTATCGAGGTAGATAAACTCTGAACAACATGTTGTAATGAACAATTCTACAAGTTGAAGATCATTCTCTGTTTTGCTGCAGAATGATCTTGTTTCCTCTGTTTTTGTTGATTCTGTCTTTAATAAAATCCACTCAAAAACACCAGTTAAATTAACATAATACTTTTAGAATCATGATTAACTTTCTTAATTAACTTTTGTTTGTTTTCATCAAAACTTTAATTATTGAGTTTGTCTCAACACTACCCTCATTTTTATTTCGATGTATCCTCTTCAAGTAAGCTTACCCCTAGAATATTTGGGTGTGTGTTGTCCGTCCATATCCAAAGTGATGGTAGAGGAAAACTTGATTCTAGAGCCTTAAAATATATATTTATCGAGTACTATTCCACTCAAAAGGGATGTTATCATCCACCATCCCATAAATTCTTTGTCTCTCAAGATGTCACCTTCCATGAACAAGAGAAATTTTCTCGGTCAAACTCATCTTTAAGGGGAGAATATAAGTAAGAAAGATGAGTCTCTTCTACTTTCCGATTTAACTCTCGAACCAAAAATTGAAACTCAAAATATAAGGGAAGAAATTGAAATTGAAACTACTAGGGACAATGTTGAGACTGAAATTGATTAT
The DNA here is from genome assembly GCA_037974835.1 of Cicer judaicum. Taxonomy (NCBI): domain Eukaryota; kingdom Viridiplantae; phylum Streptophyta; class Magnoliopsida; order Fabales; family Fabaceae; genus Cicer; species Cicer judaicum. The sequence goes on along the minus strand of JBBPBS010000549.1, from coordinate 3,666,303 downwards.
GAAAAAGATGGAAATGATTGCACTAATGTAAGATATGGGAAGAATATAGTATATACAAGAAGAAGAAAAACCATTTATGAATCTATTCACATTGAAGAGTCCAATGTCACTTTACATGAGTTAAGTTTCCTTGACGCTTTAAACTCTAGTAATTCAAGCTATGAATCTCCCCATGCATAGGAATTAGAATCCAACACGTCACATGAATCAAATACTAGGACATGCAACAAGACATTATACCCTTTATCCATCTAGCTATGCTTTGAACAATATTCACCTACCCCTGAATATAGTGAACATATTACTACTAACACCGTTTGTAAGCTAAATAAGGCTCTATATGGGCTTAAACGATCGCCACAAGCATGGTTTGGAAAATTTGCTAGAGTCATGGTGGGTCCAAGCTTCAAACAAAGCCAATGAGATCATATCCAATTTATTAAACACTTTGAGTCAGGGGGAGTAACAATATTAATGGTATATGTGGACAATATTATAGTGTGAAATTGAGCAACAACAATTAGTACAACACCTAGCTTATGAATTTGAGATTAAAACAATGGGAAAGTTGAAGTATTTATTGAGAATTAAGTTGGGAAATACATAAGACATTGCAATTCACAAATATATTAGATGCAAAGATTAGTTGGAAGACTTGCAATTCACAAATATATTATGCAGAAAAAACAGAAATATGGGTCTTGAAGCTTATACTGATGTTGAGTATGAAGGGTCATTTATAGATAGAAGGTCAACCATAGGATATTGTACTTTCCTATGTGGGAATCTTGTGACTTGTAAGAGTAAGAAACAAAGTGTGGTATCTAAATCCAGTGTTGAAGCAAAACTTTGGGTAATTGCACAAGAGATATGGGAGTTACTATGGTTGAAGATTATTTTGGAGGACATGAAGATAAAACTTGAACCAATGAAACTCTATTGTGATGATAAATTTTTTATTAGCATAGCCCATAATCCAGTGTAGCATGACAAACCAATCATATTGAAGTTGACAAACATTTCATCAAAGAAAAAATCTAGTGGCATAATCTGCAATTCATATTGCCTCCCAAAGAAATCTTGCATATCTTCGAACTAAGGGTCTGAGTAACAACAACTTAGAATTTATTGTATCCAAGTTGAGAATAGAGAACACATATTCACAAGCTTGAGAGAGAGTGTCAAAATATGTTATTTTATTATTAAAAAATATCCCTCAATTATAGGGATTTGGTGTAGAGGAGTACTATCCTTATTTATCTTAGTATTCTTGTATAGTATATATATGATGTATTGTTAATATATTTCAATTCAATAAAATATATTTGCTTAATTTTCATTTTAAAAGTTTAGATTATTTTCAAAAGTGATTTTTTAATTTATAAAATAGATGCAAACATGTGCAAATTTAAAAATTGTTTTTCTTTAAAATGATTATTTTACAAAAAAAAAAAAAAAAAAATTAACCAACACATTTTTTGTCATATAATAGATATCCTTCTTTTTCACATTTGAACGCCATCAATAACCTTTTAACTTTTGAGTCTTACTATGGTTGTGCTTTTCATACATGTATTAAGATCTAATATATTGGTAGACTTAAAATAACCACACAATTTGAATCGATATTCACATTTTCTAAATCACATGTCTTTGTATTTCAACTGTTTGTTGGTTTCTTTATACAAACCACTCCTTTCACAACCAGTACAATAAATTTTTTTCTCGATCAAAATTTGTAGTTACTATTGCAAATCCTAACAATGAACTCAATCCAACAAATCATCTCGATGTGAATTTTTTATGAGTGATAAAGTTTTTCGCAAAATGAACATCCTCAACTTGTTCGACAATATCTAATTTTAAATCAATCAAGGGATTTTCCATAATTAAAATGATATCATGACAATTCAATAGACAAAATAGAAGGGGAAAAAAACCAAGAAACTAAGTCAAAATAGAAAAAAATACTACGAAGTTGGTCAACCTAGAAGTATATTTATCATTACTAGATTGGTCCGTCCAATGATATCCAATACAATTTTGAAGAAAAAAACATGCAAAATAACAGACAAATGTTTTAAAGTTATATTACCTTTTCTTTCAAAACGAAAACAATGTCGAGGTGATGTATGATATGGTTGTGTATTGAAACACAAATTTCATATAACTTAGGTTGTACTCAATTAGAGTGTTGGAGAAGATGGAGTTATAAAATTCTGATAATATTTAAACATAATACACTACCAAAAGTGTGTTAGTAAAATGTTATCTGAAAATGTCAATGAGATTATTAGAGGGTCTCTGAGCATATAGGAGGGGACAAATCCTCTTGCTGGAGTTCAATTATAGATTCCATTATCATAGGAGTTGGTAACTTAGGTTACATCACCCACACCAATGAAAGCATGCCAATTGTGTCATTCTTTGATTCCAAGTTATCATAAAAATCTTTGCATACAACCCCGTCTTACTTTCACATCAAAGCGACTTTGTTGGTAAATCCCTCTATTAGAGAAACAAGGATTTCAACCGGCAAGTAGACCTAATTCTATGTTCCATACCAGAACACACGTTTACAAGATCCATTTACCTTGATAGGCTGTGTTTTACACTTTAACAAGTACTCAAACTTGAAGGATCAATATGCTCCTCTTTAATTTCTGATATTCAAATCTAAGCAAGTCAAAAGATAAAGTAATTTTCATTTGACCAATTAAAAAAAAAGATAAAAGTAATTCCTCATTATATAAACTACCAATACTCACTCATAAATCAGTAAAAACATGTCAAAATTACATTGATTAGTGTAAACACAACATAAAACAGAAATTTCATTCAGTTGCGTTTGGACATGAAAAACAAGTGCAAGGAAATCACCCGGACATGCACTATCCCATTTCTAAGCTGTATACAACTCAAATGCAGTACATAAAGAAAACCCTTTATATGGATGTTCTTTGTAATGAGGCACAAAGTTTGCTAGCCTTGCCTTTCATCATCACTGTCCCTCAACCCCATTTTTGATTTCTATGTTTGGGAATCAATGCTAGAATTGAAATCTTAAATGTTCCAAAATTTCAGCACCAGACGTATCAAGATTAGCGAACACAGAAAATTCCCAATGAAGGTTATAAAACCATCAAAGCCACCACCAAGAATGTGTAGAGTCATCCATGATTATAAGGCTCATTTGGAATCAACGCATCTCATTTTCATGAAACCTAATTTGCCTTGCGTGTGGCTGGCACTGCTGAATTACATTGAATGCTTTTTGTGTATGTATTTGTGAGGGCAAATAGTAACAGAACAAAAACAACTTGGGCACTTACAATACCAAAATGACTGATACTATTTCCAATTTCCATCCAACTTCCCGTATTGCGAACCTGCCAACCATCAATTTCGGTATCAGGATACCTGGCCTCAAATATATATCCTCCAGCATAAAAGTTAGCAAATGAAATTTTTTTACAAGTTTCCGTTAGCAGTTACAGTGAAAAGCCAATAATGAAGAAAGTAGACAAGTGATTTTAACAAGAACAATGCTATTGAATACGGATAGTTTTTTTTATACAAAATGCAACAAAAGGTTCACGGACCTCCTGGCCATACATACAAGGTTGGTGGTATTTGAAAAAAGTACCAGCAATTTAATATAGTCCATGTTGTCATTCGTTGGTTTTATGAAAATATCATTTGTATTATTTAGCGTACTTTTACCACACATATAGAGTTCACATGTACTGAATTTCAGTTAGGAAATATTGATCAAAATGCAAGAATATCCATTTATTTTTTTATTTTTTTTATTTTAACTTTTTCCATTCCATTTTTGCAACATGTCCTTCTCTTTGTAAGCTCTGATTATGACTTTCTGTTATCACGTGAACAATTTATTGTTTTTGATATAGGTTGTTAGTTTATCTGTTTTCTGTTATGTTCATGGGTATATTATATTTTAATTATGGCCACCATGCTTCCGCCATAGGCTGCAACGCCATGGCAAACGCCATCTGCCATTGGTAAAACATTGTTTTCTTACAATAGCTACTTCCAAACTTTCTTTCTATTGCTTTTATTCGGTTTAATATATGATCACATTTTCATTTGTTCATCCCTTACACCAAAAAAAGAAGAGGGTTTCAGTTTTTCATTATAGATCACCAGCTATGAATCTAGTTAAGAGTCTACACGGCTTGTGTACATGGACAAAAGAAGCCCAATAGGAAGACTATCCGGTAGCTTGGAAAAGAGATCCATAGCAAGGGCATCCAGCCCAAATACCCAGCTCAGCAAATGAGGCCAAGTAGAAGCACAAGGATCAATGCATATCGTTTGAGGAAGTCATTCACTCACTCTTGTCTGATAAGAGAAAGTTGTTATGATAAAGCACAACTTTTATCAGATAGCAAGTCAGGTTCAATGAATAACCATAAATACTGATATCAAGGAGCAGAGCTCCAATCCACATCCAGATCATGAGTTTAAACTTAAGATAATGACGTTCTCTCATCCAATCAGAAGACTTACATCGCAACATTACTCGGTGCCAAGAACTACTATAAATAGGAGACAAACCCCCAAATAGACTCACTCAATTCATATTTCACTAAACCCTATTTACTCTCCCCTTTAATTTGGCATCAGAGTGTCTTATCAGGTATCCCCTCTCAGAAGTAAACACGTAAATTAATTAACTCGCAACTGTATGAGTTTAATCTGCTAAACTCACCGTAAACTCAGCAGAATCGCTCAAACTCATTCAGGTGAACAACATTTAAAGATCTAATTAAATTTTGTACTGCATTGAAGCGATAAAATTTGCTGGGCCCCCCCACTTGCGCAATATAGTACGTTTTACCAGGACACTGCATGAAGACTTTTCCCCACTTCATATTTATAGGTAATTGAAATCTTTTTTGTATCAACCTTCCGATCTGGGACGTAGAACTTTGGCTAAACAAAGTTCAACAATGCTCATAAGATGAAAACCAACAAAAGATTGTGTTGAAGAATAAAAAAAAAATTAGATTTTATTCTCTTTTATTTTATATTATTATATTTATTTTTATTCTGTCACTATTACTCAGAATTACTATTGTTATTTCTTTTTCTATATAAACAGCTTAGGGCTGTAGTAATAAAATAGGAAAGTATTTTGTCTTTTACTTTCTTCATGGTATCAAGAGCTCTGGTTAGGGTTCTGTAAACTTTCCACAACCCATTAGGGTTTGGCGCTCCAACCAACTGAGCTATGGCACACAGTACCCCATTAAAGGTAGCCCTCATGGGTAGCGGCGACAACGACGACAATTTGGGTAAAAACTCAGAATTAGTCAACAACGCCGACAATTTAGGCAACACCCCAGGCGGCAGTAGCAATGGCACAGATGGCAGTGGCAGCGGCCCAGGCGGCAATGGCAGCGGCACAGTCGGCAATGGCAGCGGCCCAGGCAGCCATAATGGTTTTTCCAACAACTTTTTTGGCCATGAGGGAACTTCTAATGCCCTCAAGGTTGAAATTCAGCAACTAAACGGAAAAAATTATGTTGAATGGTCCCAAACCGCAAGATTGATTTTAGATGGTAAGGGCAGATTTGGTTTCCTAACAAGAGAGGTGCAAATGCCTGCCACAACTGATCCGAATTACAGGTTTTGGAAATCTGAGAACTCTGTTATTATTGCTTGGCTGCTTAGTAATATGGAATCAACAATCAAAAAACCTTTTATGTTTTTGCCTACTGCGAAGGAAGTTTGGGAGGCTGTCAAAGAAACATATTCTGATGTTCATAATTCTTCTCAAATTTTCGATCTCAAATCACGATTGTGGCATGCCAAACAAGGAGATAGAGATGTCACTACCTATTATAATGAGTTGATGACACTATGGCAAGAATTGGATCTATGCTATGATGATCATTGGAAGTGCTGTGAGGACAATGTTTTGTTTCTTAAGAGACAAGAGAACGACCGTGTATTCATGTTCTTGGTTGGGCTTAATAAGCGGCTTGATGAAGTCCGAGGCAGAATATTGGGAAAGATCCCATTGCCATCACTTCGGGAAGCGTTCTCAGAAGTTAGAAGAGAAGAGGCGAGACAAGGTGTTATGATGGGTAAGTCGCCTTCTGTTGGTGAGGTTGAAAGCTCTGCCCTAGTCACTAAGAATGAAGAAGGGAAGAGCGTTGGCAAGAAACCATGGTGCGAACATTGCAAACGTACAGGGCACACACGTGATACATGTTGGAAGCTCCATGGAAAACCTCTAAATTGGAAGAAAAAGGAAAGAAACGAAGGTCATGCGCTCCAAGCTGGTACATCTGATCAAGATAAGCAGTCTCCTTCAAGCCCATCTCCTTTCACCAAGGAACAGTTAGATCAATTGTACAAACTTCTTGAGTCTCAAACTTCTTCTTGCTCTATAGCTCAAAGAGGTAATTTTCCAAATACTGCTCTACTTAGTGTCACTCCCAGCCATACTTGGATTATCGATTCTGGTGCTACTGATCATATGACTGGGGAGTCGAGTCTATTTTCTTCTTATAGTCCTTGTGCAGGTAACCACAAAATTAAAATTGCAGATGGCTCTCTTTCAACCATTGCAGGGAAAGGTTCTGTTATTTTGTCACCTAAGTTAACCTTAAAAGATGTCTTACATGTTCCTAATTTATCATGTAATTTGTTATCCATTACTAAATTAACAAGGGATATAAATTGTCAAGCTAACTTCTTTCATTCTCATTGCACTTTTAAGGATTTGAGCACGGGGAAGATGATTGGCAATGCTAAGGAGAGTGGAGGACTCTATTATCTTGACAATGGACTCGATTTCAAAGACCAACAAAAAACAAGTACCTGCTTTGAATCTATTTTTGTTTCTTATAATAATGATGATATTATGTTATGGCATTTACGGTTAGGACATCCTAGTTTTCCGTATCTGAAACATTTGTTTCCTAAATTATTTTCTAAGAAGGATCCGTCTTTATTTCATTGTGAAACTTGCGAATTTGCTAAACATCACCGTTCTTCTTTTTCTACACAACCATATAAACAATCAAAACCGTTTGCAGTTATTCATAGTGATGTTTGGGGTCCTAATAGAATAAACACATTTTCTAATAAAAAATGGTTTATAACTTTTATTGATGATCATACTAGAATTTGTTGGGTTTATTTATTGAAAGAAAAATCGGAAGTTGGACAAGTTGTCAAAAATTTCTTTAAAATGGTGCACACTCAGTACCAAACAAAAATTCAAGTCTTCAGAAGTGACAATGGTAAAGAATATTTTAATATACTTTTGTCTGATTTTTTTCTTGCAAATGGGGTTATTCATCAAAGTTCTTGTGTTAATACACCCCAACAAAATGGAATTGCAGAGAGAAAGAATAGGCATCTTCTTGAGGTTGCTAGAGCTTTACTATTTGCAAATAAGGTTCCAAAATATTTGTGGGGTGAAGCTGTTTTAACTGCATCATATTTAATTAATCGAATGCCATCTAAAGTTTTAGATTTTCGTACACCTCTTGATGTTTTTCGAAATTATTTTCTTTTGACTAATGTCTCTGTTGATTTGCCACTAAAAGTTTTTGGTTGCACTGCTTTTGTTCATGAACATAAACACCTTGACAAACTCGATCCACGAGCAATAAAATGTGTGTTTATCGGTTACTGTCCAACTCAGAAGGGGTATCGGTGTTTTGAACCAAAATCAAAAAGAATTTTTGTAACCATGGATGTTACTTTTGTTGAAAATCAACCATTTTTTATTGACATTCATCTTCAGGGGGGAAATTTTAAGGAAGATTCATCTTTTACTTTTGAAAACATCATTACTTTAAGTGATATAGTGTTGTCACAAAATTCTGAGACTTATATTGATGCACCAAAAGAAAATGCCCAAGAATCTAAATTGGAACTCAATCCACTTATGAATGATGTTTCAACAGATTCGAGGGCGACAACTTCAAGTCAAAATCACAATGATAAAATTCTTGATCTCAATAATAATGAAGGACCATCTAAAATGCCACAACATAATGATTCAGATAAAGAGACACAAAGCAGGTGTACTACAATTGACCCTACTTGGAAGGGAAATGTCTTTGAAAGAAGAAACCATAAACAGAGAAATGAAGGACCCATTCTCCGACCCTTCCAAGATTCTGAACCAATAGATAATCCAACACATCATCTTGATACAGGTAAGTCTTCTTCTATTCTTAAGAGTCGTGTCGAGTATCCTGATATAGACCTTCCTATTGCAATTAGAAAACCTGTTAGATCATGCACTAAATATCCTTTGTCTGATTATGTGTCATACTCAAAATTGTCTTCTTCATTTGCTGCATTTACCTCTAAGTTGTCTACTGTAGAAATTCCAAAAAATATACAGGAGGCTCTAAAAATTCCAAAGTGGAAGGAAGCTGTTCTTGAGGAGATGAGAGCTCTTGAGAAGAATCAAACTTGGAGAGTCATGACGTTACCTACAGGAAAGAATACTGTTGGCTGTAAATGGGTATTTACTGTGAAATATAATTCTGATAACACAGTTGAAAGATACAAGGCACGCTTGGTTGCTAAAGGGTTTACTCAGACATATGGCATTGATTACTCAGAGACTTTTGCTCCCGTTGCCAAATTTAACACTATTAGAGTTCTCTTGTCCTTGGCAGTGAATTTAGATTGGTCTCTTAACCAACTCGATATAAAGAATGCTTTTCTGAATGGTGATTTGGAGGAGGAAGTATACATGGATAGCCCACCTGGCTTTGAAGATAAATTTGGTTCAAACGTGTGCAAACTACAAAAATCCCTTTATGGTCTCAAGCAATCTCCATGGGCTTGGTTTGAGAAATTCACTCAGTCGGTTAACAGGCAAGGATATATGCAGGGACAATCAGACCATACTTTGTTCATGAAGTTCTCTGATGTTGGTAAAATTGCAATTCTAATTGTATATGTAGATGATATTATTCTCACCGGTGATGACATTGTTGAGATGGAAAGATTGAAGAAAAATTTAAAAAAAGGATTTGAGATCAAAGATTTAGGTGCGCTTAAATACTTTCTTGGTATGGAAGTTGCTCGCTCAAAGAAGGGAATTGTTGTTTCTCAAAGAAAATACATCTTAGATCTCTTGGAAGAAACTGGGATGAGTGGGTGTAGACCAGCAGATACTCCTATGGATTTAAATGCTAAACTTTGGGAGAAAGGCAGTGTTCCTGTAGAGATTGGAAGGTACCAGAGGTTAGTCGGCAAACTTATATATCTAGCCCACACAAGACCTGACATCGCTTTCTCTGTGAGTGTTGTAAGTCAATTCATGCATTCTCCCTATGAAGAACACTTGGAGGCAGTTTATCGAATCTTAAGGTACTTGAAATCCAATCCTGGAAAGGGTTTGTACTTCAAGAAAACTAATGACAGAGAAGTCTCTATATTTACAGATGCTGATTGGGCAGGATCAATTACTGATAGAAAATCCACCACCGGATATTGTGCCTATGTTTGGGGAAATTTAGTTACTTGGAGAAGTAAGAAACAAGGGGTTGTTGCGCGAAGCAGTGCAGAAGCTGAATTCAGAGCAATGGCTCAAGGAATTTGTGAACTTTTATGGATTCGTAAACTCTTGGGCGAACTGAAAATGAAAGTTGACTCACCCTTAAAATTGTTATGTGATAGCAAAGCAGCAATAAGCATAGCTCACAACCCTGTACAACATGATAGAACCAAGCATATTGAGATTGACCGCCATTTCATAAAAGAAAAAATTGATGCTGGAGATATATGCCTACCATTTGTGACTTCCAATCAGCAAACTGCTGATATCTTGACAAAAAGTTTGGCAAGACCCAATTTTGAGCGACTTATAGCCAAGTTGGGCATGACAGATATCTATGCACCAACTTGAGGGGGGGTGTTGAAGAATAAAAAAGAAATTAGATTTTATTCTCTTTTATTTTATATTATTATGTTTATTTTTATTCTGTCATTATTACTCAGAATTACTATTGTTATTTCTTTTTCTATATAAACAGCTTAGGGCTGTAGTAATAAAATAGGAAAGTATTTTGTCTTTTACTTTCTTCAGATTGCACTCTGCCAGCAATGTTAATTAATCAAATTGTTTAATAATTGTAAATTACTCAAATTACAATCATAGGAGTAAGTGGACGTGGGTATTGCTATTACACTTTATTTTGTTCTTTTTATTTTATAATTAATATTAATTGTAAATTAATCATATTAGTAATTATTAGTTCCTTTAAAAACAACATACATAAATATTAACATAATAATATTTCAAGACTTATATATAGTGATTTGGTATTTTTTTCCTTTATAATTGAGTTGAAAGTTTAAATTATTGATATATTTATGGTATTATATAAGTATATATGTGATGTACCTATATTATTTTAATAAAAGGTAAACTCGTACGAGTTTACGAGTTGATTTCACCTAGGCAAAACGAGTTTAGTTAAATTCTCGATTTTGAAAACCTTGGTTATATCTTCATGGCATGGATCCAGCAAATATGAATTATTTAGCATCCCAACATTTGACTTTGACACACTTAATATTTAATGGTTATGCACGTTAGAAATAGGGAATTTCAATCATTTAGGGTGAGAAATATCATTGGTCTCTTGAAACAGATGAGTACAGTGTCAACTGCCAGAATTATAATAAAGGACCATGGAGGAAAGTACGGTAAATCCAAGTTGTGACCTTGAAATTAAGGGTGACAGTTAAGGATTCACTGGCTCAAAATTATGGGATGTCATTGGTTGACAACTATACCATTGTATATTTTTCACTCTAAATGTACCACAAGTAATATGTCTTACATATCCTTTGTTTTCTTTCATATTATCAATAATGACAATCATTCTTTGGCACTGAACTTTAACCAAATGTTAATTAACATAATATATCATTAAGATGATAGTTAACCCCTTGCGTTTAAAATAATGGAATGAAGGCATATGTAGGATATAAAAAATTAAGAACTTTGAGAACAAACAAGAATTTACAAAAATCTATGAAAGCTAAATGCAATTATAAAGAAAAGAGTATACCAGGAAGAAAAAGTGAATGGTCATCACATCAGAGAATAATATAACAAGAAAGTAGCATCCCATCCTTGGAATTTGGTTAAGTTTGGTTATTGCACTAAACACACATCTGCAGTTCCGTTCATTGCAAGTAATATAAGATGAATAATAAAAAATATTTAGAACCACAACAACAGTTATTAGTCATAATACGTCGGTAAGAAATGTTACAAGCTGTAATATAAAAAACATTATTTGTGAAATATGTACTATGAACATTATTTATGAAATCCATAGATTATACCAAATAAACACTATTTTCTTCTTAGTTTTGGGAAGAAGAAAAAGTTACTATAAACTTTTTCATGTTTTCTTCCATATGATTAAATGCAAGAACCAGATGTACTCTTCTATCAGTTTTAAAGCAGATGAATAAAACTATCCTTGATAAAAATTATTCCTGTTTTATTTATAAAAAGAATTATGCTGATAAGCAATCACGTGTGGGTAATCACCACGCTTTTTATGCTAAGCTTATGGAAGCCATTTATGCAATTGAGATTGCTTATGATCAACGATGGAATAATATTTGGCTGTTGTGTGACTCTAGCTTGGTTGTGGCAGCTTTCAAGAATATAAATATTGTTCCCTGGAAGCTTAAAAATAGATGGCATAATTGTCTTAACTTGACTTCTCGTATGAGTTTCTACTGCTCCCATATTCATAGGGAAGGAAATGTTTGTGCTGACAGACTAGTAGACTTTGGTATTTCTACCCAAGCTTTCATTTGGTGGAATTATGCCCCTTCTTTCATTCAAGAGGGGTGCTTTAGAAATAGAAATCAATTTCCTAATTTTAGATTTTTCTGATGTACCCTTTTTTTCTAGGTTTGTTTGTTTTTCATTTTGCTAACATCCTAATAGATCTAGCTTTTGCTTCCTTGCACTGCACTCTTTTTTCCTTCACCAAGGTTTTATCCCTTTGGGTTTTCCTGGTAACGTTTTTAACAAGGCAGTTGTTGTTCTCACACACTGTTGTTACCTTGGGTATTGGTCTACTCTCCCTAAGCTTTATTTTCCTTCTTTTCATTTTAATATACTTTTTAAGATACTGCAAATGATAGGTGGTTGATTTGGGGTGCCCATTTACCATATGATACTTTTGCACTCTTTCTCTTTTAAGCTCTAAAAAAAAAGACAAGCAATCACGTGGAAATCCACACTTAAGAAGTTAATATGGTATGCACATCATTTAATTGGGATGCTTTGTCAGCAAGAACGGATTTCCCTATCAATTTTAGGAGGCAAGCCTAAAGGAAATAAACTACACGCATATATCTATAAATAGTGTTACCAGTAAAGTGCACTTACATTACAAGTATGAAAGGTATAAATAACTTGAAGATAAGCAGCGCTGCCATCAGAAATGGCTGCAATAGGGAGGAAACGTATCAGTACAAAAGCTTATTAAAAGTAGTAGATAAAAAATTAAAAGAAATTCAATTTTCACTTACACTGAAGACAGTAATGAATCGATAGACAGATGAAATCTCAAAACTAGCAATACTGGCAAAATTTCCCGTTCCAAAGAAGGCTATGTTGAATAAAACCATCTGCAAGATGCAGTAGGTTCTTAACATGTCAAATAAGTACAATTTATATAAAATTGGGACTTAGAGCTTATCTGGTTTGTATTATGGATATAACAAGAAAATCTATGTATAATTCTTCATGCTTTGGTTGGCCTTGGCCCTGAAGCTCAATAAGAACTATTTTAGTATTGTTAGAGTATGCTTCAATCAGGTCATATCGTGTAACTTCTGTTGCGCCTATAGTATCAGATAGTGTATTGTTCATCTATATTGATTACATTTTACACTAGCTTCTTCCCTTACAGTTATTCAGTTGGGTATTGGACATGTTATCATGAAAATACAAAAGTACAAACAAGAGAGACGGGAATGAAGAGCAAAGTTACAATTTACGTGGCTGCATGTCATACTTGTCAAAGGAAAAAGTATCAGGCTTCATCACCAGCAGGGTTACTCCAGCCTCTGCCTGTTTCCAACGCCATTTGGGAAGAAATAAGTATGGATTTGATAGTCAGCTTTCCTAAATCAAAGGGCTTTTGATGCTATATTGGTGGTAGTGGACAGACTCAGCAAATACAGGCATTTTATCCTCACTAAACATCCTTACTCAGCAAGATCTATTGCAGAAATATTTGTTGAAGAGGCGGTGAGGCACTATGGTGTTCCTAAATAAATAGTAAGTGTTACAAATCCTAGTTTCATAGGTCATTTTTTGAAAGAGTTATTCAAACTACAGGGAACCACTCTGAAAATGAGCACAGCTTATCATCCTGGTCAGACTGATGTGTTCAACCGGACTCTAGAAAGTGGAAGCCTACCTCAGTTGTTTTTGTGCAGGTTTGTATGCCAACAAGAATACACACAAAGCTTTCAGCAAAGTACTGTGGTACTTGGTCCATAGGCAAATGGAGATTTTACAGTTCAGTAACAACTACCTGAAGCATTTATTTCAGTTAGTTAGAGGTGACAAGTGTCACACTCCCATTGGTAGTTAGGAATCTTGCTTAGCAAGACTACAGTAGTAGATACAATGACTCAAGGTATATAAACCTAGAATCATCCCATTGTAACCGACTTTGATCATTAAAACAAAAACTCAGATTCGGTTACATGCAAATCTCTGATATCAAATACCAAGGATAAATGTTAAGGTTATACAGAGTATTCCATGCCATATTAAAAACTCTATCAGTCAAAGGAGATTAATGGGCTGTGCGTCATTTCATGAAATTTATGTGGCATTAATTTAATTTACTTTACTCAAAATAAAAGGATACTCAAATTTAATCATGTAATGAAGGAAAAAATATAGAAAAGAATAAAACTTACAAAGACCAATGGAATTCTCACATCGGAGAGCTGCAAAGATCTATTATCACATCCAAGGATGAGATGATTTGTAACATTCTTAATAGAATATGATGACTTGTTCATAATATTTAAGTTGAAAAGTGTATTTTCAAAGAGTATCCATGCCATAAGCACAAGACCAAGAGCAGCATAGAATATAGCTTCATATCTGCACAGGTTTCAAGATAGAAAGGGTAAAAAAGTATGTATCATTCCATCAACAAGTGATTCAAAGAGCAACTAAAAAAGGTTCGGTGAAAGAGAAATACCCAATGGAGAGAAGAAGGAATGGAGGTGCAAAGCCAAGGAATATGGAAGTAAGTCGAGATAAGATGCTAATTTCTGAAAACAGTGGGAGCACCATTGAAAAACCTAAAGAAGAGGTGGTCAATATTATTCAGCACTGAATCTTCAATTATTAATACATTATGGTAGCACATTTCTTCAACTTGGTTCTCTGTAATGGTATGGGGGAATGTAATAAACATAGAAGCAGACCGTGATTTGTAGAAGAAACAAAAAACCAGTACAATGATTAATTACAATAGAGAACTAAAAGCCTAACTAGATAACTGATATTAGAATAATATAGACCTAAACTACAGCAACTAAAGCTAAACTGCTACTGAAAAACTAAGTAATTGCAAGTGTTAATCAGTAAGCTATCTAATACAAGGCGCAAGTAGAGCTGTGTGACACAACAAGAGGTTGAGAAATTAAAGAAAAAGAGAAGAATGGAAAGTCAAAACTATACCGGCAACACACCAATTTATCATTTGGTGAAATGCAAGCAACTCTTGTTTTTCAGTTCTGTGAGAAGTTGATAAATAAACCATGACTGAAGATAAGGCAACCAAAAAAGCCTGGGGATAGACAACTACTGGTAATCAGTACATTGATCATCATATATTATGCAAACTAAGCTTCCATAATTCAAACACAAATGGCAGAGAAATCGTGCGATGAACCTGAAGGTAAAATAGAGTTGAATATTTAGGATTTTCCCGTTCACAATTGCATATACTTAGCCAATACTTATTCCCACCAGCATGTAGAGCTAGCCACCTCGCAGCTATTCCTATAATGATAATAATCGCTCCACTACTAACTCTGCAAACATAATATGATATGTTCAACAATGTTGTCTGGATTCAGAATGTGTTAGAAATGATAAGAAAGCAAAAGCAACAAACAGAGCAGAAGAAAGAGAGAAACACAACAAGAAAAAAGGAAGAGTAAAGAATTGTGCAAGAGTATCTTTCTTACTTACACTAAAAGAATCTAGATACTAAAAAAGATGAAAAAGTAATAAAGGCATCTCAATGTGAGTAGCTGTAGGTTACTTATTTTAAATATGTTCTACGGGAAAGTTGATAAATAAACCTACAAATAATATCTCTCTAGTATGCTATCATGATGAAAAACACCAGGTTCTTAGAGAAAGTGATGAGAAAAACAGAGTATGAAGATTTCTGTATTGCAAGCAGAATGAATCATCATCTGAAAAATACAGTACATGGTTGGTTTATATATACAGCAGCAAAATAGGCATGACAATATAACTACGTAACTGATTTTGTAACAGAAAGTGCTTACTACGCACTTTTGGTTATGTGTACAAGTATTCAAGTAACTTTAGCTAAGAAATTATCTATACTAACTATATTGTAATATCAGTCAAATATTAAAGAATATAAGTAATCAGTGAGAAACTAAGTATCGTGCTTAGTTTTTAAGGTTATAGTTTGTAAGTTCAGCAGCTTGTCTGTCGATCATTTCCAAACATTATTAACCTTTGGCTTTTACCAACAGTGTAGTAATTATATATGCAGTTGAATTGACTTACACTAATAGATTATTGTCAGGAATTTCTGCAGGCATCAAAGTGAAAATTGACAAAAACCAACATGCAATGCAGACATATATCGGGATACCAGATCTCCATGGAATTAATTTGAAAAGATAAAATGAAGCTGTGGCCCCAGCAATTAAAAAACACCCAGTATAGAG
The DNA here is from genome assembly GCA_037974835.1 of Cicer judaicum. NCBI lineage: Eukaryota > Viridiplantae > Streptophyta > Magnoliopsida > Fabales > Fabaceae > Cicer > Cicer judaicum. The sequence continues at coordinate 3,650,289 of JBBPBS010000549.1, read as the reverse complement.
TTTCCTGTCAGTGAAGCTGTTAACCTGCAACGCAAACCAAATATTTCATCAGATGAAACAGAACTTTACTAGTGTTGATTATAGTTATAATTAGGATTATTCACTCCATTTCTTATCGTTGGTATAGTTTCTCAGGCTCCTATTTTCCTGATTTTGAGATATTGTTTCTTGTATATACATTTGAACGTTTGCATTGTGTAAGGCAAGTCAATTATTCTAAACTATTCAATTACTAGGTTAGACAATTTTATGAAAAAATATACATACCAGGAACTCAAGAATAAAAACTGAGACAACAGTAGTTGCAAGCAGCTTAATAATGTGATTCGTTCTTCTTTCAAATAAGTGTTTCCATAATGCCTTTATAAACTGGTATTCACTAATTATTTGAAACCATAGAAATGATGTCATAATCATGTATGCATGGTAAAGAGGAGGAGAGTGCTCCAGCAAAAATAGCAAACAAACCATTCCAGTCACAATACATCCACATAGATATATCTGCAAACGAAGATATCATAGATTATTCATTATGCTTGTATGAATAGTAAATCAATAAGAATTAACTTTTTTCAACTGTGAGTTTCAATCAACTGAATATCCATATACTTCATATTCATTTATATATGTGATTTTTCCATAAACAATTTTGTTACATTAGACTTCATGTAAAAGCAGCTCACAAAAAGTTAATAACATTTTAGTAAAACTAAGCTTGCACAGACATTACTTTTCTGTGTTTATTTCTCTCAGCTGCTTGCTCCATTCCAAAACTATTCCCTGACAATGAAGTATAAGACTGCAGCACATGAAGGACAAGGTAGATCATCCAACCGACATACCCAAGGGTAATTACAGACATGAGCATCAGCCAGTCATAAGTCTGAAAATAGTGAAGTCCTTGCAATGCCAAACTTCTAAGGTTCTGGGATACGTCCATTGCAGCATCATAGTCTCTAGCCAATATCAGATCATCAATTTTGTCCAATATTGAAGAATAATGAGACAGTGGTTTGAATGGTTTGAAAAATAAGGAATGTGACTGCTTTATATCTGAAATTGTCAATGAAACCAACAATCTGCAATCTATTTTGCTTCTACGTTGTCATTAAGAGAGAAAGAGCTACTCTATTATTCCTCATAACATTCATCTCAAATTGAAAAGCTGAATTCTTTACATTTTTTCAATTAATGTTATTTTTTCATATAACATTCTTTACACTCTTTCGCATATTCTTGTTTACAGAAAAAAAGAAATAATGTCCATTTTGTAAACAAATATGGAAGATGCCTCGCTATAGTCAAGGAAAAATCACTACATATATACAAAAATCAATTAAGTGAAGGATACGTGATTTACGAAGAAACTGATTCAGAATTTCCTTTGTATTGGATATAACAGCTTCAACTTCTTCAGCCTGGAACATAGTATATGTTAAATCTTAGTCAGAGCATCCACTGATTATCTTCAGCACGTATTCGAATTTTAGATTCCTACGCTCTCACCACAAGTAGAATAATGACCGGCACGTAGAAATTACATAATATTCCAATGAAAATTGTGAACAAAAGCACATAACATGCTTTCCACTAAAATCATGAAGTTTGTTATCAATCAAAACTAGAGGAAGAAGATACCTTGGTCATGTCAATGTAATCTCGTGGTAGAACACCAACTGAATTAACAGGGCATGGCAGACCAAGTAATGTAGACTGTAAGAAAATTAAACAAGTACGTCAGATAATGAAACCTAAGGATGGATAGTGAGACACACATCATGCTTTGAGCACATATCCTCTAAGAAATTTTTTACAACCATGAGTGGTGCTATATCTGCCTGATTGACATCCACTCTTTCTATCCCATGCAAGCCCCATTCAATTGGTGTTGGCGTGTCATGCACATGGTCGTCAACAAACCTAAAACCACAATCAGAATGGTTGCTGCTAGATATTGGCCTCGGACGTTTAACACCAGCTCCCCATGCAACAAGGGGAGTATCAGTGTTCGTAGGATGCCCATCTCCATGACTTCCTATGATGAGAAATGAAATAATAAATAATTAAATAAAACATAAAAGCATATTATAACACAAGCAAAAGAATAACTCAATTACATGGAAATTGGAGATTCTTTAATGTCCAAGGTAAAAGAACTCCAATGCAATGACTCAATGTACACTTTTTTGTAAATGGTAAAATCCTACCAGGGGAGTTGATCAGTGTTGTTGATGGCGGATGGCAGAATGTGGCGAAAGGCTAAAAGTCTGCCACAAACTCGCCATTGCAGCCTATGGTGCCACCATGGAGGGCATCCCTTTCCAAATTTCCTATTGTGGTTGGCCAAAAACTCGGCCCACCATTCTGCCATTTGCCACCATTACACTGGAGTAAACTAAGGGAATAAATAATAAACTAGAGTTGTAGAGGGAGCTTGGGAATCACATGGTTTCCAACAGAGATGTCAATGAACGAAATGGAGAAATGGTTTACGTGTTTTATGATTGGAAAGTTCCTCTTGAGCTCAAAGGAAAATTTTACCATGTGGAAAGACCTACAATCACTCATGGTACTGAACAGATCAAGGAACAGATGATAGAATCTCTCCTGAAAGAATTGTGGAGAGAAGGCAAACAAAAGCCCAATTAAGAAGAGTTTTAAATGGATGACAGCCTAAAACATAAGTATAAAGTTAGATCAAGAAAAATTGAGAGAAACCAGTATAAAAGACCTAGATCTAAATGGTGTTTCTGAAAACTTGGTGTTCTATAGGACACAATGACATTGATTGTTTTATGTCACGACCTCAACCCATAGGCAACGGCTTTTGTTGTTACAAGAATATAGAGAATTGATTGCCAAGAGAAATAAAGAAAAAAGTAAGCGGAAAATAATGTAAGTATAGAAATTCAGAACATCATATGCTCCTTGATAACGCATTGCCTTCCCTACTGATGCTTGAGTTTTAAAGTATTACCTTCTCAAATTAATATTCAAGTAGAAACAGCTAGAATATGCAATCTTGATTCAGACTAAAATTTGCTATAATTTGTATATTTACTGGCCATATAACGAAAAGATAGGTACTTCGCACAATTACTATCTTTCAATTATTTTAAGTATAGTACTTCAAATGCTAGTAATAGCAGGTGATGGGTCTATACAAAGACATTCTTTTGACAAATTATTGCTTCAACATTTTTAACACCAAAATTTGTATTGAAGTGTTGCAATCTCTGCCACCTTAGGAAATATAACATAAAACGAATATGCAGTCATAAACATGATAAAAGAAGTGTTGCAACCTTTATCGCTCATTCCATGATCTGCTGTGAAAATATATGATGTAAGATTATCCTTGAAATAATCTTGAACAAGATTATATACACTTTCAGCCACATGGTCAACAACCTTAACATTGTTGAGATAGATAGATGAAAAGGGCCTATGTGCATGACCATTAGAGTCACATCCAAGCAGGTGCAGGAATACAACAAGATTATCCTGCTGCAGCAGCTCCTTTAATTTTGGGTCTTCATTGGACCGATTGAGAAGGCTTTGAAATTTATCAAGAGACCACAAGTCCAGGAATGATGCATCTGCATTAAGAAATCAAGAGTACTAAATTTATGAAAATAAGGATTGGAGAATCTAAAAAATGTCAAGATACCACTTTAATACACCACTGTACAATTTACTGCTAAGAAAGTTTTAAAAATCGCCTCAGTGTTTTAAATAATGCAGGAAATAATTCTCAATATTTTGACTATTAGAATTAATTAAGGCCAAATTGTACATCTTTCTAATTTTTAAATACCTTAGAAAACTCGTAGTGTAGAGAACTATAAAGCACGAACAACTTTGTTTCGATACATCTTAGACACTTTTTGGTCTCAGACGAATCTACAGGAGGAGTTAAAGATGTGTCGAAGCAATTATGAATTAAGATCAACAAGGGGGGTTAGAGACATTAAATTAAATTACATTATCGTAAAAGATTATCACATCTTAAGTTATAATTTATTTGTAATGGAACATATTGTTCAATTTAGAATACAGATTACGTATATATTTTGATTCTCAATTTAAACCTTTTATAAATAATGTCCATATTTTATTTAATTATAATAAATAAATATATATGTATCGGAGTCGGTATCTCTGTAGTCAATATTGGCCGTCGCAGCGACAATCTCGACAATGCGTCGCGTCACGGTGGCTCTGTGCTACACGAAACAGTGTTGTGGCGCAGTTTAGGGTTGCGGCTGTAGCGGCGTTCTTCACGGCACAATCGTGGAGAAGATGAGAAAGAAACAAGAAAAAAGAGGCCACAACAGTTTTTTTAGATCGCAAAGTCTAAAATACCCTTGATTTTAAAGAGCGCAAAGTCTAAAATTCCCTTGATTTTTATCTTTTTATCTCCAGGTAACTTTTTTCTGGAATTTTCACGACCTTTCTTCTTCAAACACTACAAGTGCAGTGCTCTGTTTTTGGAAACCTGCGAAATTTCTTCGTAGCAACTGCCCCCCTTGTTCCTTTCTTCCCTGTGACTGATTCTTCTCAAGAATGGTTCCCTTCTCTCTGCGCCAACATTCCCCTCTTCTCTGCAACCATTCTTGTCACACCTGTTCCTTCCATCTCGTCAACCATTATTCTGCTCTGTTTTTCAATTTCTGTCTGTTTCTGTGCTAACAGCACCCTATTATGGCATCATCTTAGTTCTTTTCATTTCCCCAGTTTTTTTGTTTCTGCTTTGGTGATTAGTTATAAATATGTGTTTAGTTTTGTCCATTAATCTAAATTTTTAGCCATCATATGTGTATGGTTGAAAGTGCTTGAAATGTTTTTCTAGACTTCAACGTGGCGGCTATACCGCTACCCGCTACACCACTATAGCGTTTTGGGAGTCGGCCACTACGCTACGCTATCTGCTACTGACTACATAAGGCAGTTTCCTATTTTTTTTACATTAGCTGTGTCAATGTGCTCATGTCATATCAGGCGTCCGTGTCGAAGCCTGTAATTCATAGGTAGAGGGTCAGGAAAACGAGGGGGAGATTGGGGTGATGGAGCAACAAACAAAGAACAAAAAAGTTATAGAAAAGCGCAGAAATACATTATTGGATAAATGTCTATTTCTAATGAGGGTCAAATCTATGAAAGTATACAGCTAAAAGATTTACACGAAATCTATGTTTCTCGATATGCTCAACTACTCATCCTTGTTTTCTGGTCAACTGAAAAGAACTAAAGAGATGTAGGGTGGCAGAGCACCTCTACTGAATTATTGCCGACGGATGCAATGAAAAAGTGATAAAAAATACTGAATAACATATCATGCATCTACCTAGTATAACTGCATATAAACTGACAAGAAGCAGAATTTAAAAAGTATAGAAACTCATAAGCTCAGCATCCATAAATTTACTGAGAATGTAAGTTTTAGATAACGGAAGAGTTAGGAGACTTTCATGAGACATTAATCTCTGTGCTCCAAGCTGTTTCTTCTCAAAGTATATGAACTTGATCAAAAAGTCCCTTGATGATCTTGAATCTATTAACCTGGTCATCAATTGTAAAATCTGATCCTTCTATCAAGACTATTCTCTCACCGAACCAAATAAAAATTCACTATCTAGATTGATGTTTTTGTCAAAATAAACCTTAACAAAATACAGTACGTAAATTTTCAATTACCAAAGTAACATGATTTGATTTTCCAAAGTCTAAAATAAATAATTGCAGTCCATAAAACTTAACCAGCGAAGTTACTTACATAGGAACATATGAGTCCTAAACATGTATAGAGAACACATTCCATTAGAAGAGAATTTTCTGAACTAGAAGACTCCAGGTTTTCAACAGCCTTTCTCACTCTACAATGCATAATACAACAAAAGAATGTTCTTCAGTTTATGTTTGCTTCAGAGGAGTGGGCTAATAGTAATTATGTTACTACGAATTAGGGTAAACAAGTTATAATCATTGTTTTATGTGATGCAAGATTTTGGAAATCCATCATCTATTATTGTTTGAAGTGTGTGACTCCACTTGTGAAGGTTTTTAAGGGTCGTGGTAGGAGACTCAAAACCATACAAGTCATATATCTAAGAAACTATAGATAGACCTAAAGAACAAATAGCTGCGAACTTCAAGAATAAAGTGTCGAGATACAAAAATATGAGGATAATAATTGATACTAATTTGAATTTTCAATCTCCATGTTGTTGCCTGCTATCTTATTTAATCCTTAGAAAGTGAAATCTCAATCTTTAAGGTTTATGTGGATTACAATTATTTATTTGAGACTTCGGACATCAAATTGTGTTCCTTTAGTATTTGAAAATTTGCTTATTCCTTAAATTAGTAAGTTCCATCATGACAAAAACTTGATAAATTCAAGACAGTCAAGGGACATTTTGGAATGAGCATGGCAATAGACATAAGGGACAAGAATCAATCTGGTGATATACCAGAGGACGGGGAGTAACTAAGTGATATTGATTTTGGCCAAGATGAATGAGACCCAAGAATAGTTAGATTAAATTTGTTGAGCAGTTGCACACTAGAATTTTGTGTAATGAGCCACTAAAGTTTTTCTCATTTTGATTCTGACTTGAATCTAGAATTAGTCATTTATGTTGTGTTATTTGTTTTAACTTAAAATTAAATATTTTTATTGATCATGTATCTTACAATTCATAAAAGAATTAATTCACAATTCAGGAAATAGGTCTTCAGATTTATTGTATTTATCTCGATTTGATAACCATGATTCCATGAATCTGTTATAGTTCCTAGTTGAGACCAAACTTCTACGCCAAGACTGACTATATGGCATATAGGATACTTAGGGTCGTGCAATACCTGAGATAACCAGAGGCCTATGTGAATTGATCTAAGGCTTGTCAAAAGTGGAAGAGAAAGGACAGTAAAATGTATGCACAATTGACCAAATTTTATGAAATTTGATAGCAAAATAGTCACACATTATGTAGGATACCACCCTAATACCATGTTGACATTATAGGTATTTTTATACAAGGAGATAGGTAAATTAAAAAAATAAAAACTGCTGATTACCATATCAACATAAGATACAGACTAGATAATGCTTACAAGGTTTGGGAGATAATGCTTACTAGATAATGCTTACATAGCTTAAAAGCATGTTTTGTACAATAAAGTTAGACCTATAGTCTAAATTCTAAAATGGTAATGTTATAAATCTTAGTCTATATTTGATCTATTACTCTTAAATTTAGAAGGAATAATATTCTTTTTCATATATTATTATGAGGTCACTGGACCTATATATATACATGAGCCAGCAGCTAATTTTAGGAAATATAGAAAGATACAACTGTTACAGAATTACAATAAATATAAAACTGCCTAAAATACTAAGGGAAATCACAGTTTTGACACTCCCCCTCAAGCTGGTGAATAGATGTTTTCCATTCCCAGCTTGGATATAATTCCTTCAAAGTTAATGCAATTCAGCCCCTTGGTGAGTATGTCTGCAAGTTGATTCTGAGTGGATACATATGGTGTGCAAATCATGCCACTGTCTAGTTTTTCCTTGATAAAGTGTTTGTCAACCTCTATATGTTTAGTTCTATCATGTTGCACCGGGTTGTGGGCTATACTGATTGCAGATTTATTGTCACAATATAACCTCATAGGTTAATCCCACCTTATCTTCAAGTCTTCCAATATAATCTTCAACCATAGAAGTTCACATATTCCGTGGGCCATTGCTCGAAATTCTGCTTCAGCACTCGATCTAGCTACTACACTCTGTTTTTTGCTCTTCCAAGTTACTAGATTTCCACCAAGGAAGGTGCAGTATCCAGTAGTTGATCTTCTATCTACCACCGACCCTACGTAGTCCGCATCCGTATATGCTTCAAGACTTACACTCTTGTTTCGTTTGAACAAAATCCCTCTTCCTGGGGTCCCTTTCAAATACTGGACAATTCTAAGAGCAGCTTGTAAATGTGCTTCCTTTGGTTGGTGCATAAACTGGCTGATTAGACTTACAACAAAAGCAATGTCTGGTCTAGTATGAGATAAGTAAATAAGCCTGCCCACAAGTCTTTGATACATTTCCTTGTCCACGGCAATATCCTCCTCCGCACTTCCCAACTTTATATTTGGGTCCACTGGAGTACTTGTTGGTCTGCAGGCTGTCTTCCCTGTTTCTTTAAGCAAGTCAGTAATATATTTTTGTTGAGATATGAAGATTCCTTTCTTGGAATGGGCAACTTCAATTCCCAGAAAATATTTAAGTCTCCCTAATGCCTTGATCTCGAATTCCGTGGCAAGGCATTTACTTAGTACTTGCTGCTCCTTTTTGTCATCCCCACTAACTATAATATCATCTACATACACCAATAAAATTGTTACTCCCCCTGAATCTGAATGTTTGATAAATAATGTGTGATCCCCTTGGCTCTGTTTGTAGCCTAGACCTGTCATAACTTTGGTGAATCTTCCAAACCATGCTCTTGGGGATTGTTTCAGCCCATAAAGAGCCTTTCTTAGCTTGCAAACAGTTCCAGCAGCAACCTGCCCATTGTAACCAGGGGGCAACTCCATGTATATTTCTTCTTCAAGGTCTCCATGTAAAAATGCATTCTTCACATCAAACTGTTGCAGGTCCCAATCATGATTTGCTGCTAATGACAATATTACTCTGACCGTGTTCATCTTAGCAACCGGGGCAAATGTCTCCAAGTAATCAACTCCATAGGTTTGAGTGAAGCCTTTGGCCACTAATCTTGCCTTGTAACGTTCAATGGTCCCACCAGCCCTGTATTTAATTGTATATACCCACTTGCATCCTACTGGTTTTTTTCCAATTGGTAGGGTGACAATTTCCAGGTCCTATTCTTGTTTAACGCCTCCATTTCCACATCCATGGCTTGTTTCCATTTCCTGTCAGATAATGCTTCAGATACAGAGGAAGGTGTGTGTGTGGAGTTGAGGTTTGTGAGAAAGGTTTTATGAGTAGGTGAAATTTTTTCAAAGGATAGGAAATTTGATAGTGGGTAAAGTGGTTGTTGGGTGCATGTTCTAGTTCTCTTTCTAAGGGCAATGGGTAGGTCTAGATTTTGGTCCACCTGTGCTTCTAGATTTTCAGAAACAAACTCATTAGAATCATTGGAGTTTATAGGATTCGAAGGTGTTACCTCATGGAGTTTATAGGATTCTTGGACATTGCCAGATTCTAGAATGGCTTTTTCTCTCCTTGAATATACCAGATTTTTCCCAAATTTTCCATCATTAGGTGCAGGCCTTGCTGTTAGTTCAGGTGCAGGTGTAGGTGTAGGTTCTGCTGTTGATTCAGGTGCAGGTCCTGCTGGTGGTTCAGGTGCAGGTGCAGGTGTAGGTCCTGCTGTTGATTCAGGTGCAGGTCCTGCTGTTGGTTCATGTGCAGGTTCTGTTCTTCTCTCAATTTCAGGGACAGCAATGCCATTTGTCCCAATTTCAGGTCCAAATGTCATATTTGGAAGCATGAGAGTCTCATCTTCCTCTCTTACATTCCCCCCCTGAAGATGAGGCTGCTTGAAGTAGCTCTCTTGTTCGTTGAAGGTGACATCTCTTGACACATAGAATCTTTTTGATAGGGGGTGAAAACATTTGTATCCCTTTTATGTGGTAGAGTACCCTAAGAATATACATTTGACAGCCCTAGGGTCCAATTTTCCCCTTTCATTACTATGAACATGCACAAAGGATACACACCCAAATATTCTAGGTTGGAGTTTATTTGTAGGATCCAAGTGTGGGTAGAATGAGGATAGGACTTCCATGGGACTTTTTGAGTCGAAGATTTTAGTGGGTAACCTATTGATTAGGTAGGTGGCAGTAAGGAGAGCTTCCCCCCAAAATCTCTTAGGAACATGGTTTTGAAAAAGTAGAGCTCTAGTTTGATTTAATAGGTGCCCATTTTTCCTTTCTGCAATTCCATTCTGTTGGGGTGTGTTCACACATGAGGACTCATGGATTATCCCTTCCTTTTGGCAAAAGGAGTTTAGTACAAGGTTAAAGTAGTCCTTGGCATTATCAGACCTAATTCTTTTGATACCGACCCCAAATTGATTTTTAATCATTGAGACAAACTGAAAAAACACGGAGATAACTTCTGATTTTTGTTTCCATAAAAAAACCCAAGTCACTCGGGTACAATCATCTATGAAGGTTAAAAACCATTTAGCACCTGAGATATTAGGAACATAAGCAGGACCCCATACATCAGTGTGAACAAGAAAGAAAGGGAAATGACTCATTTTATTATTAATGGGAAAAGGTACACGCTTGTGTTTAGCAAGCTCACACACCTCACAATGGAGACTCTCCGCATTTAAATTTTTAAACAAGGAAGGGAAAAGCACTTTTATAACTCGAAATGAAGGGTGTCCTAGCCGGCAATGGTATAGTTGAGCTTTCTCTTTATTGGTCATGATAGATTCAGATATGAGAGAGTGGCTCTTGGTAGGCAGATTAGAATCGTCCATGTAGTATAGGCCATTCCATTCTCTAGCATGTCCAATCGTCCTCCCCGAGTTCTTGTCCTGCAGTATACAAGAGTTGCTATAAAAAACAGCATTACATGAGAGATCTTTTGTGAGTTTTTGTATAGAAATCAGATTGGTGGACAGTTTAGGGACATGAAGAACATTTGTTAATGTTATGGATGGGCTTATTTGGACCTCTCCTTGTCCTGCTGCAGTTATAAGGGTTCCATCTGCTGTGGAAATTTTCTTGTTGCTAGGACATGGGGAATATGTGGAGAAGTATTTGGGTAGAGGGGTCATATGGTCAGTGGCTCCAGAGTCTAATATCCAGTAATGTGGAAATGGTGTATCTGAAACATTAAGCCCAAAAGAAAGTGGAAGCTTACCAGAATATGTTAAGGAGCATGTACCTGTGGGCTTCTCCAATTTACTAAGGAGGGATCTTACCCGTTCTATCTCTTCATGATTCAGCTAGACAAATTCTTCACTTTGTCCATTAGCAATGTATGCTTGCCCTTGCCCTCCTCTTTTTGGAGGGCCTCCTTTCGGCCCCCATTCTCGGCTTGGGGGTTTTCCATGTAATTTCCAGCACTTCTCTCTTGTGTGGCGCGGCTTGTTACAGTGGGTACACCAGACCTCCTCGTGTTTTTTTTCCATATTTGGAACCCCACTTTTCCTCTGGTTAGCAACCATGATTGTTCCTCCTTCAGCTATCATTGCGGAGCTTTCAGTGGTTGAGGTCTCCAGCATCAGTCCTCTCCTGCTTTCTTCACTCCGGATAATGGCTACCACTTCATTAAGCCCGGGGACTTTCTCTTTTCCCAGGATTTGGATTCGGACCTGGTCATATTCAGGATTTAGGCCTACCAAAAAATCATAGACTCTATCTTGTTCAATATACTCCTTAAGGATTGCTGAGTCTTCTGAACACTTTGCTTGTATAACTCGATAGTGGTCCAATTCCATCCATAGAGACTTGAGTTGATTGGCATATTCTGTAACTGATCTGTTTCCCTGTTTGGCAGCCACGGTTTTTACCTTTACATCATAAATTTGAGCAGCATCCTTGGCCTTAGAATAAGTTTGTTCTACTGCCTCCCAAATTTCCTTTGCTGATTTAAGGAACATGCAGGTATCACTGATTTCTGGGACCATTGAATTCCATAGCCACGCCATGATCATGGAGTCTTCTTCGTCCCATGATTTGAACTTGGGATTTGTTTCATCAGGTGCTTTATCAGTCAGGTGACTGACCTTTCCTTTTCCTTTCAAGATGGTCCTAATGAGTTGAGACCATTTGAGATAATTCTTCCCATTTAACCGATAAGCAGAATGAACATTCTGCAATTCTCCAGCAGTCTGGGGTCTGTCCCCAGTTTCCAGAATAGGATTCACGACCTCAGCCATGATCAAGGAAGAGAGGGTTGCGCTGCAATGAAGGCTGCAACAATGCTTAAAGGTAGCGCAACAATGAGGCTGCAACTTAGGGTTTACAGGCAAGGAGGGTTGTGCTGCAATGAAGGCTGCAACAATGCTTAAAGGTGGCGCAGCAATGAAGGCTGCAACTTAGGGTTTACAGACACGGTCAGAGGCTCCCAAGGATCAGGAGCTCTGATACCATCTTAAATTTAGAAGGAATAATATTCTTTTTCATATATTATTATGAGGTCACTGGACCTATATATATACATGAGCCAGCAGCTAATTTTAGGAAATATAGAAAGATACAACTGTTACAGAAATACAATAAATATAAAACTGTTACAGAATTACAATAAATATAAAACTGCCTAAAATACTAAGGGAAATCACAGTTTTGACAATTACTAAGCAAACATTTATGTTATTCCACCCACAAATGCCCACGTATAACTATCCAGTCTTGGGCGTGAGTGAGGGGGAAATTGAGATCTTAGTTATTTTACCCACACTAATCCACGCCTTAATGTCCAGATTTGAGCAGGAGAGAGGTGTTAAGAGTCTCATATATGACATAGGTAATGCTTATAAGGTTAGGGGAGTCCTCAACTTACATGAGTGTTTTGTAAACTTGAGTTAAGTATAGAACCAAAATGATAAGAAAGACTATGAACTGTAACTATGGTTTGAAACACGTAACTAATACTAGACTCCTCATGCTAAGCAAATAACGAAACAAAAGCACGAAATATAAAGAAAATTGAAAATTAATCCTAGGAGATAATCTAGAGATACATTTCATATATTCTAAGCATTTTTTAAGGAGACAGTATGCAATCAAATTGTCAAAAAAAAATATTACAGAAACAACGTGTTATTTTATTGAGTGGAATAGTAGAATTTTTTTTTTTTAAAAGTAATTACATAACATATATATAGTCTATAATTCAGTGGCCTGAAATTCAAGAAGCTACTAGCTAAGTAAACAATAATTCAGAATCGAAACCTTTAATCGGAAATGATGTCAGTAAATTCTAAACACAGGCATTGATTTGGTACAGGAAGTGAAAAGACAAGGCTGAATTTTAATGAAATGCTTTTCGTACTAAAGGGAGTCTGTCACCTGGATGAAACAATTTATTTATGCTGTTATACATAAAAATGAAGACCATGAAGAACCAATTGTCCCAAAACCTTAAGTTATTACGTGAAGGTCCAAGTTATGTGTCTCAAACATAAAACAATAGGAAAGACTCTATTCATTATTGAAACAGACAATATTGAAAAACTACTGTGAAACTCAAACCAGTACCAGTTGCAAAGTCTTCGAACTCATGTGGATAAGTATCCCATGTGCTATGCTGCAAGGCACCACAGAAGATTGGAACTATGTCGGGACTTCCAAAAGAAATTGTATGGCTGCTTCTGTTAAACACCGAATCAAACTCAACAGGATTAGCCTTCCACCCTGCAACAAACCAAAACCAATCATTTGGTAGACACTAGGCAGTAGAATACAGTCAACCATTTAAGTTTCTTGCTCTGCTCCTATTTATGGTTTTCAAAAAAATGCTATGAACAAAGATTTTTTCTTCATTTTTCGCATTAAAACATCCAAACAATGCAAAGGTAATTTTATTCCATCCTAGGCCTTTTTGTTCCAGTCTCTATTAGATATCCAAACATAAAGGAAGGCGCCTCTATAAAGAGAGAAAACAACACAGACCTTTCAGAACTGCACTGGGATCTTCATAGAATCCAGCAATGATGGAAACATGTCCAGGCCTCGACTCTGTAGGCGGGCGAGCATGAGAAACCCCCCAACGACCTTGATTTTTAATTATGCTCCTCAAAAATGGTGCCCTGTAATTACCTTCCGAATCAGGCTCATAAAACTTGTCAGCACGCAAACCATCAGCTGCATCCAAGATCAAGCAAGTTAACTTCATTACATATTTGCTTAATGCTCAAACTCCCTCTGTCTCATATTAAATATCAAGTTTGGAATTTTTACTATCTCATATTATTTGTCAATTTTGAATTATCAATAAAGAATTAATTATTTTTTTTCACTAATATACTCTTATTTATTGTATCTTCAACATATCTAACTACTACTTAATACGGGTACTTTAGGCTTTGTGTGGATACTCCGAAACATTCATAATTAGTAATAAAAATCCACAAGTCTTAATCTTTGTCAAAACATAAATTGAAATACCAACAAAAGTCAAGGAAATAAAGATGATGCATATTGAAGTCTTTAACACAGAGTAATAAAATAGCTAAATATTAAAACTCAAATGCATATTTTAGCATAGGAATCAAAGATAGGTATCATCTTCATTTGCATATTATTCTTCCTCTTCTTCCTAGGTGAAAGTTAAAACAACAAAATAGAGAAGGAAGAAATAATAGTGGGATTTCGCTGGGATTAACTACGTCGGGATCTTGTTTCATGCAATCATGGGCCACATCGTCCCAGTCAGGCACTGCAACACACTGAGACAGTGGGATCTCGACGAGATATGTTAGAATTAACTAACTTGGTATAACGGAACAAAATTCACATTCAATTGTTTGGAAGTGAACAGAATGAATTATAACTTTTTTATGCTATTTTTACTCTTATTTAAACAATAGTATTATGTAGAATTAAAATATCCAAACAATGGAATCTCAATTCATACAGCTCCATTCAACTCTATTCCATCAATCCAGACAAAGCATTAGTAAATGAAGTTTACTTTTTCATAGAAATTAGTGTGCTTGGCGTCCGTTTGTTACAAATTATAAAAAAAAAAGTAATTTTGTTATTCAATAATTCAGAGATTAATTTTGAGTTTTTTATTTTTTTTAAAATACATAATCTATTTAGTGTTTGCTAACCATAATAAAAAACATTTAAAAAAAAAAATAGTTATGGAAAATAATTTTCTAAATATGCTACTCAAAGCACCTTCTCATTTGAAGAGTTTTTTGTTTTTTTTTTTTCAAATTCTCATTAGTTTAATAATTTGCAATGGATGAAAACTCTCAAAAGTGATTTTGTTTTTTTAAAAAAAAGAGATTGGTTCTAAAAATAATGTGTGCATATCCTTAAACCATTAATATGAGCGGAGGAAGTATTTTACAATAACAACTATAGTTTTTGTTGCTCGGGTATCCCCGGTCACAAGTCGGAGCTATAGTTAAGGGGTTAACTTATGCAATGGTCAATGATCAAACCTCTCACCACATGTTTACCAACTTAGCAACCTATCAACCAAGTATCAAACCAATGACCACATACTTAAAGACCAACATTTCATGTTAGTATTTTACAACAACAAAAACAACTAATCCTAATAAAGTTAGTATAAACAACATCAAACAGTTGGAGTGCGCATTTTGAGTAAATGCATACGTACCAACAAGTAGAACGAGGCGTTTAGCAGGGGCAGAGAATCGAGGAGCAACAAGATCCACACCACGAACAATGGGAGATTTGAAGTAAATATCGAAAATGCTAAGCATATAAACAGCGTGAAGAATCACTCCCAGTACCACCAACCATCGCTCCCTTCTCTTCAACCACTTTATTCGCTCACTCGTGCCAGCTTTCACTCCTTGCTCATTCGTGTTTCCTAAGATCCCATCGCTGCGCATTTTTTATTCTCTTTTGGTTTCGATCCAGCTTTGTTTCTTTGACTTCACCACTGAACAGTAAATGATGGTATGAGTGAAATGAAATGTGTGCAATCGAGTGTAGTGTTGTTTGTTGTGTGTAAATATATGTCAGGCCCGATCCATTTTATCTTGCAACAAAAAAATTGCTCCTCTTATGTGCTAAGAGCCATAAGTCTCCCAAAATTCTAAAATGCCCTCAATAGAAAGACACTCTCGAACAATTTTTTTTTTCGATTGAGCAATTCAATAGTATAGAATGTTAACTTCAAAATTTTCAGGGTTTTTATACTCCTGAAAGTGTCCTACGAGATATTCAAATAATCAGTTTTACAAAAAGGTTGTCAATTTTATAAGGAGGTATATAATTGTTATATTATGTAGTTTTTCCTGAAATATTCAAAGTTGATTTATCGAGAGTATCCTTTCAATAATGTAAAAAGCTTGAAAATTTTCAGTTAATATTTTAAATTATTGAATCGGCCGATGAAAAAATGTCGTCTAGAAGGACCAATTTGGTATAGGCTTTTCTGTTTTTTTGGGATCCTCTAAGCATTTAAGGGGTGATATGAGCAATTTCCTTTTTTTTTTTTTCTAACTTCATTCTCCTCTATGTTCTTAAATAAAAATCCTTCACTTTTATTTTTTATTTTGTGGGATAGATTTGAAATTATACGTCCAAATACTTTAATATTAAAATTTCTAAATTATTTTTTATATTTCCTCTCTCATTATATCATACTCTCAATATATGCCTTATTGCACTAAATTTCTTACTAAATAATAACTTACACACTCCTACCTTATTTTGATTCATTTTATCATTGATTAATTTGGTCATGTATATTCAATTCTCTTCTTCATCTCCATAAATTTTACCTTAAACTTATAAATTCTAATCCATATTTATATTTGTTATTATCTGTGTTTAAATAACAAGAAATAAAAATAAAGATCATTCCCACGAAGATTGATTATTTTATTGATTTCAATACTTCTTTGACATATTCAATGACAAGTAGTATAAATAAATATTGTTTCAACGATAATTGATTTCAATACTTCTATAACAATCAAATATATAAACAATTAGATTGTTGAAACAAATTAAGGATATAAATCTGTATTGAAGTTAGTATGTGAAACTAAATGATATTGAATGATTGTAGCATTATGAATAGAGAATCTCAGAGGTTTTCCAACTCAATCATCATAGTTTTCAAATGCACTAATGTCATCCCTAGGATCGTGCACTAATGGCAAACACTTGTCCGAGCATCTTGACTTAATCTATATTACACAAGCAAATCCACTTTTTTCCTTTTCCAGATTCAAAAACTAGCAATAAAACTAAGGTGATCAAATTCAAATTTAAAGACAACATTAAATCAATTTGAATAAATAATGCAAATATGATATAAACATATTAAACCACAAACAACATTCAATACTTAATAAATCCTTAACTTATAGAAGTTTAGCTCATAATGAGCTTTTGTTCAAACATGGAAATAACATAAAACAATGAAAGGGACATTGTAGCTTGAGTAATTACAAATATGAGGAATCAAAGATAAAAAATAAATAAATAAGTTTTATGCAGTAGCTATGATAACTCATCCTTCAACTTGGTTGCAAGTTTTCTTAGTAAAATCCTTCGTACAAAAGCCTCAATGATGCGCACTCCTACCTTATTTTGGTTCATTTTATCATTGATTGATTGGTCATGTATGTTTAATTCTCTTCTTCATCTTCATAAATTTCACCTTAAACTCATGAATTTCAGTCCATATTTATATTTGTTATTGGCTGTGTTTAAATAACAAGGAATATAAATAAAGATAATTCCCACGAGGATTGATTATTTCATTGATTTCAATATTTGACACATTCAATGACAAGTAGTATAAATAAATATTAATTCAATGATAATTGATTATGTTATTGATTTTAATACTTCTCTAACACATTCAAATTGCAAGTTTGAAATAACAATCAAATATATAAGCAATTAAATTGTTGAAACAAGTTAAGGATATAAGTCTATATTGAACTTAGTATGTGGTACTAAATGATATAGCATATTTGTAGCATTATGAAGAGAGGACTTTAGAAGTTTTCCAACTCAGTCGTCATCAATGGAGGAACTTGACTAAAAAGTTTGGAGTGACTGACATAAAATTGTAATATATATAAATCAAATATGCAAATAATATTATATAGCAAAAACTTAAGTTGCAATAAGCACAAAATGAAGTATCAAATAATTTAACTACTTGACTTAAGAATACCTTAAAGTAATGCTATACGTTATTTAATTAACTTGAAATCATCAATAATAGACTAATAACTGATACTTGCAACAATTTTTCTTTCAATATAAATCGCATATGATCTGCCAAAAAGTCTGTTTCTATCTTGTTTCTTAACCTAGACTTAATAACTTTCATTGTTGAAAAAGATCTTTCAGCTGTGGCAGTAGAAACTAGAAAATTCATGATAAGACGGAGTAGTCTATCAATCAAGTAGAAATTTTGCACCTTTTCAGTTGCAACCAAACCGAACATGAGCACAATTCTGGGATAGTTGATAAATTCCTCAAATTTAAATCTTGACGAGCATCAACCAAGAAATTTTGGAGTTGAAATTTCAAATTAATCTTCTTTTGCATATTGAAATCCACAGAGTAATATTTTTCAACTAGAGTGCAAATGTTTTCAATGTTAAAAGCTTTATAATTATCCTTAGGAGTCAAAGCAAAATTTAGAGTTAATAAATTCATTGTTTGCTCACTAAATCAGTTATTCAACTCTTGTAATTGTTGATCAATGGCATTAAAAATTATTTCAACTATAAAATAATGTTCTATTGTAACCTGACTTTGTTGAAGACGAGAGCGTCTAAATCTTGTTGTTGAATGAACATTATTGAGATCAGGAATCTCAATATCATATTTTTTACAAAAAAGTCTACACTTCAGTAAATAATGCATTCCAATCATCTTCTCTCAAGACTTGAATAAGTGACTTTGTTGTTCCAGCCAAATACATGACATTAACTATATCATAAGATTGTTGTTGTAAGGCTTGACAAAGTATATCAGTTATCCCCATAACGCCTTTCATCAAATGCAAGATAAATATAAAATCTGTTAGAACCAAGTTGATTTTACATTTAGAATTTTGATGTTAACAAAAGTATCTTATGAAAATAATATATTTGACTTCAAATAGTATGAAAGAAGATTCATGTTTTTGAATAAAATCTAAAATAAGATTTGATTCAAATTTATAATTGAAAAAAAATCTAAAATAAATATTTAATTCAAATTTATAATTAAAGAACATCTGAAATAAGAGTTGATTCAAATTTATAATTGAAGAAAATCTAAACTAAGATTTGATTCAAATTTATAATTGATGAAAATCTCAAATAAAATTTGATTCACATTTATAATTGAAGAAAATCTTTTACCCAATTGAAAAGAAGATATGGTCAATATTTGAAGAAGATTTTATTTGAATAATTTACAAAGTCAATCTACCCAAAATAGGAACAAAATCAATCTGAAGAATTTACAAACTAAATCTACACAAAATAGGAATATAATCAATCTAAAAAATTTACAAACTCGACATAAACAAGATATAATTCATAATTAAACAAGAACTACATTGAAACCAAAATTTTCACCATAAATAGACACTTGAGGCTGAAGGAGAAAAGCATTGAAAAACATAAAAGAGTAACTCAAGCTCAAACTTCTCAATTCTTCTTAGAGTTCAAAGAGAGATATACTTGTTCAGGTTAGAAATATTTTCTGAGTGTTCTTTTCTAAGAGTGTGAGAGTTATTATTATTATCAGCTTTGTTAGAAGCAACTACTCAAGTTCCAATCTTTTGTATTCAACTCGATAATGGTTTAGTTCATTCTTCAATCTAGGATTGTCAGATTGTTAGGAGAAAACTTGACTTGTAGGGTCAAGGTGGTTAGGTCCTCAAAAGTTTGGGGTTGTCAGGCTATTTGGGAAGACTAACTTGGAGGGTGATGTGCTGTGTAATTCAAGGTATTTGAATTAGTGAATTAAAACCTTCTGAATGAGGGGACTGGATGTAGCTAAGTTAGTGGTGATATGATTGCTTATACATTCATTACTTGCTATCTCTGAATCTGATTGCTTCTACTCCAAGTAAGTCACCAAAACTACACTAGTTTTTTTATTTATTTATAAATTATAAAAAAGTTGTCAACTTTGGCAAAAACAATTCAATCTCTCTCTCTCTCTCTCTCTCTCTCTCTCTCTCTCGTGTTTGCACCTTCAAAATCAAACGCATTTAAATATTTATAGGCACTATCAGCATCCCCACATGTAGAATAACTTGCTCTCTCATACATATTTATCAAGCTACAAATAGAAGAGAAATATGATCCCCAACGAGTATCCCCAGCTCGTTTCAAAGTAACAATTTGATTTTTACCTTTACCAATTACAATCTCATAAATTTCTAACAAATGTGCAATTTCCTCTAATTGAGCAGCTTGTAACTCATCATGACGCTTAATAGAAGAACAAACAAAATTAACAACAATAGTTAGCTTCTAAAAAAATTTATGAATTGGAACAACTTCTCTTGATGCAGTAACAAAATCAAGTTGCAATCGATGAGCAAAACAATGGACCTAGTATGCATAAGGACAATCTTTAATAAATAGTGCTTGTAAACCGTTCCATTCTCCTCTCATATTACTAACACCATCATACTCTTGACCACGCATGTTAGAAATATCAAGATTATGTCGAGAAAGTATATCACATACTTCTTCTTTCAAAGTTAAAGTTATAGTGTCTTTAACATGTGCCACAAAAAAATCGCTCTTGTATTAAACCAACTTTATCAACAAATCTTAACACAAGAGACATTTGTTCCTTTTTTGATTCATCACGAGCTTCATCTACAATGGTGCAAAATTTGAAATCACCAATTTCTTTACATATATGTTTTTTCATCCTACTAGAAAGAATATGCAAAAACTCCTTTTGAATTTGATGTGAAGTATACTTGAAATTATATGGAGCATTTTCCAACACAACTTTTGCAACTACATTGTAAGTTGTCAAGAGTTTTATCAATTAAAGAAAATTGCCTTGATTTCTTGACCCAATAGTTTCATCATGTGCCCTAAAAGCACAAGCTTGAAGTGTTAATTAATGAATAATGCCAATTGATGTCTTTAGACGTATTCGATTCTTCAAAATTTGTTCCTAGCTTTGCACTTGAAAAGTATTCCTAATATGTCAAACTTGATTCAACAAATGTAGACAAGCTTTCATTGCATTGTTGTGTGGTGAGCAAGGATCCATCCCTATGTGTTTGAGAAAGGCACAACATTTTCCATTTTTAACTTTCTTCCAATTTCTAAAACTCGTATCAATGAAAACATCTGATCTAGGACGTCCACTTTGTTTTTTTTGCTAAATAGATATCATGGCAAGCAATATGAATCATCTTTATAAAGTGAATATTCTAGCCATGAAGAAAAGATATTAAACCAAACATATTGAAACCATCTTGGATGAACCTCGTTGTCAGATAAAGGATATTCTTCTAAATTTATTTGATAAGGACCAAATTTTAGATAAGCTCTTCGTATTGCATCCAATTGATTTGGTGGATATTGCTAAATTTGAGGGCGCTTTTCGGGGCCACGTTCTAAATATTTCTCAAAGTCATATTCGAAAACTTTAGGAACCTGGGAAAAATGGTTCTCATTTTCTTCAACTCTTGGATTCTCAAAAATAGTTTCATGTGTAGAAGTTATAATTTCTTCATCTCTTAAATAAATCAACAAATAGAACCACTTGAATTGCCATTATGGTTGCATTATAAAACAAATAGTTGCAATCTAGATCTAAAAAGTTGCATTTTAAAACAAGCAGCCATTTTTTATGTTTCTTTATTCTAAATAAGCAAAATTAGCAATTTAGAAAATAAATTTATGAAATAAAATCTTCAAACATGCAACAATCATTCAAAATGTGGCGTATATCTTGTGCAATAAATCAACAAATTTAGAAAACATAAATCAACAAAATTAGCAACAAACATCTAAATTAGTAAAAATCAGCACAAACATTCTAAATCTACAACTAAAATAAGCACAAACATCTTTTTCAACAAATCAACAACATTAGAACCTTTTGAGTTTTGACAATGAACGACCGAGACGAGGCAGCAGCAGCGGGGCGACGCAGCAAGAGAGAAAGCAGCGGCGCAAGAGACAGAGGATACTAATTTAGTGTTTTAGGTATTGTTGTAATTTTGTAATTTTAATAAGGGCATTTTTGTTATTTTATCAATAATTGTTTTTTGGTGGCCACAACCCCCTTGTCCCAAGCAAGATCCACCCCTAGTCATCATGGTTTTCAAATGCACTCAAACCTAGATTCATGTTCATGCCCAACCATGCTATAATTTATAGTTTCTCTTTTGTTCTATGGGCTTAAATATTATTCCTACTTATTTAATGTCAATCACTTCTCCCAGCATCTCAACGTAATCCATATTAAACAAGAAAATCCATTTTTATTTCCATTTTCCAAGTTCAAAACTAGCAATAAACCTAAGGTGATCAAATTCAGATTTAAAGACAACATTAAATCAATTTGAATAAATAATGCAAACATATTAAACCATAAATATTATTCAATACTTCATAAGTCCTTAACTTATAGAAGTTTAGCTCATAATGAGCTTTTGTTCAAACATGGAAATAACATAAAACAATGAAAGTAACATCATAGCTTAAGTAATTATAAAGATGAGGAATCAAAGGTAAAAACATAAGCTTTATGTCGGAGCTATGGCAGCTCATCCTTTAACTTGGTTACATGTTTTCTTCTTTGAGTAAAAATCCTTCATACAAGAGCCTCAATGATGGATGATGATAGCAAAATGGAAATGACGGTTAGGGTTCTTATTTTTTGGTCTGATTCGCGTTGGCCTTCATTTAGTGTTTGTTTCCTTTTCATAGAACAATTGGCTTTCTCTCGTTTCCTTTTACATCCACTTTTGTCCTTCAGCTCACAAGGTATCTTTTTGCCCCCAATAAAGCAAAAGCGGCCCAGCTATCCTTCCTTTAAGAACCTCCTAATATTGGGGATATCTCAAGGCCTTTGAATAAATACTAAATGCATTTGGGACCCATGCAATATGTCTGCTTTGTTGCTCACTAGTTTGTTGCGCAACTTGCTATAACAAATCCTTGTAGCATTTTGATATTGGGACACTTCTTCAAATCTCCTAAAAAAATACACACCAAGAATTCAGTTCTTCTAAAAGAGAAAATAAATGTCATCAAAATAAACACACAGACCTTAAATTTAAAGATAAAATTCTAGAAAAATTTACTCGAAAGACAAACAAATTATTATTCAATTTTGATATATAACTCTTATTTCTAAGAGTTATAACACCCCTAAACTTGAACTATTACTCGTCTGCGAGTAATAGCAAAGATAAAACTACCAACAAAATAGAACTTTTAACCAACAATATTACTGATTCAAAGAAAACTTCTTACAAAGTTGATATCAGATTGAAACATATTAAAACTTTTGAACAAACTTTTGATCATTCGCATATAATCATAGTGTGTCTGTGCAGCTACAATCTTAAGTTTCAACATTGACATTAAAAACTCAAGTCAGCTAAACAATTATGTTGCTACTAATTTGTATTTTATCTTTAACACAAAAGAATTATACAACTTACACCAAAAGATATTTTCTTAATGTCGTGAACAACTCAAGCTTATTCTTTCACTCTTTTTTCTTTTTTATCTCAACTTTTGACATGAGTGACGTTTTGAAGATCACTCAATGACTACTTAGTGAAGTTTTGGTACCATACTACCATTTGACATGAGTGATATTTTGAGAATCACCCAATTACTACTCTATAGCATAATACATTTATTTGCTTCATTATTTATTATTATTATTATTATTATTATTATCACTCAACTACCACATTTTCTTTATTTCCCCATTTTAAACAAAATACTCTAATACTAAAAATTAATCACAACTCAGTTCTAACTTACTTATTTGGTTAATAATAATATCCGATACCTCAACTTTTCCTTAATAACATAACTTTGGTGTTTAATCAATGAGTTTTCTCAAACCAACAACAATTTAGTTAATCTTCTAATAAGTCTTATTCATCATATCTTCCTAAAGCACCACCTCCCCCAAAGTGTATTATGTACAATTTTAAGTTGTTCATTCTACAAGTTTGAAATATGGTTAGGTTCCTAACTAAAATTGAAAACAACTATCCAAAAAGAAACAAGGAAAAATAAAAATGTAGTATTTAGAACATTTACTATCCTGAATAATGCTACAACACTATTTAGGGGGTTGTATCATTTCCAACTTCAACTTCTGCTGCATCATCAAAATCTTTCAATTGAATTCCATTTCCAATAGACGATCCTTCCAACGAAAACTTCTTTCTCAATCATCTCGTTTAAAAATGTTGTTTAGTTTGGAATGAAACTTCACAATGATGAGGTGATATTTTATGCATTTTGGTTAAGTCAAGAAAATTAGGGCAAATTGATATAGTTGCATATTACTTTAGATTAAGAAATGTTGAAAACACATTGTGGTTATTAAAGAAAAAATTGTGAAGAAAAAAAAAAGACATAATAAAAAATTCTATTGCCATTTTATATAATTATAAATGAAGGTGTAATTGTTTTCATTATAAAGAAGTTAATGATATTGGGCTTGCGTCAGCCCAAAAGACCACTCTAAAACAATACCTTAAAAAATCCTAATTTTAACATTTTCTCTGCTTATCCCTTTATAAATGTGTGACTACACTCATCACTTCGACAATACTAGTCAAAATCGACGACACACTCTCAAAGAAATTATAGAACAAGGAACTTCCAACTGTAGACTTATCAAATGATGCCACATTCACCATGGGCGAAACACCATGCCTCTTAGCTTACGCAACAGAAGCCATAGTTTTAGACAAAATCAATGAACTAAGTTAGAGAATTGAAATCAATAAAATGTTTGTTTTTGCTTATATGTTGTGTGATTTAAATTTTTGACATGTTGTATTATGTGATGTGAACACATTTGATTTCAAAATTAAGTAACTTAGGTTTAATTCCAAAGTTATTGTTAAATGATTTTGAAAAATGTGATTTTTGTAGAATAACAAATACTTCTCATAAATTTGTAGTTAGAGAATTTGAGTCTTTAGATTTATTTCACTTTGATATATGTGAACTTGATGAGATGTTAACAAGAAATGAAAAATAAAAGTCAAACGCGTGACATGTTAAGAATCTTTGTAACTGAAATTGATAATAAATTTAGTAGAAAGATTAAGAGGTTCCAAGTATGATTCTAGTTTGTTCAATGAGCTTTATAAATTTTCTGGAATTATTCATGGAAGTAGTTGCACCATAATTGCTTGAAGTGAATGGTAAAGTTATGAAAAAAAAAAGGAATATAACTCTTATTGAACTAATTGTTGCTAGTATGCTTAACTCAAGTGTTGCATCTCATTGATGTGCCGAAAATATATTGCTTATTTGTTATGTTTTGAATAGAGTTCTTAAATCTAAAAACAAAACATTTCCTTATGAGATAATGAAGAAAAGACAATCGAACTAGTCTTATTTTCAAACACGGGACGGTCTAGCTTATGTTAGAATCCTCAATCCCGAGCAAAATAAATTCTCCAGTAGAGTCTATGAATGAAATTTGTAAAATACTTATGTTTTTTATGAAGACAAAGACCAAGGAAAGTGATCGAGTTGCAAGCTCAAAAAGAAGTCAAACAATCAAAGTCAATTATGGTCAAATATGCTAGAAGTCTTATAATGTAAGGGCACATGTTGCAATCTAATATTCGTATATTCAAAGGCACATGAGAACCTTTCATATTATCATATACATCAAAAGAATTTTCAAAGTGTCCAAATGCATGAACGATGTTTGAAAATAAAGACAAAAATCAATGTTGTATTCGAATACAACATGTTGTACCCGAATAAAGACTCAAGTCAATAGTTCAACTAAACATTTGTATTCGACTACAAGACACTGTATTCGAATACAATTGTTAAGTCAATAGCTAAAATTGAACACATGTATTCTAATACGAGATAGAGTATTCGAATACGAGTGCTAAGTCAGTAGGTAAAACAAAACTTTTGTATTCCAATACGAGACAATATATTTGAATACGAGACAATGTATCTAAATACAAAACCAAGTTAGTAGCCAAATTCACATATCTGTATTCGAATACAAGAATGTGTATTCGAATATAAACTTCAAAATTCAAATAAAATTGAACGTTACAAAGAGGTGTATTCGACACTCATGTTGTAGCCGAATACATCTAGAAACGATGCAATTTTTCAATTCTAAAATGGTTCTAGATAATTGCATTTGTTCATCAAACCTCTAGGAAGGATGGCCACTGGTCAGAAGTGATGTATAAGGAGTATAAATACTTCATAGCTTCAGAATTAACGAATTAAGCTTGTCAAGATCTTAACATTAATCTTAGAACAACTTTAAACAAACATTCTGAAATGTTTTGATTTATTCAAAGTCTCACTTTCATATTTCAAGTACAGATTTTACATTGTCATATCACTAAGAAATGTTCTCTATTGTACTTGAAATTATATTAGATTGTTATCATTGTACTCAATTGTTATACTCTCTTGATCTCAATCAAAGTCATTATTGTAAACCATTCAAGTTCTTATGCAAATGGAGGAAAGTAGTGTTCTTTCTTCAATTGTTGTAAACTAAGATAGTGGTGTACTATCTTAAGGTGATTATTAGGAGTTTGTAACAGAGGTCCTAGGATAGGACTTGTACTTATTCTAACAATAGTGAAAAATCTCTTGTGGTGTGCAAGAAGACTGAATGTACCTTTGGTTGTAAGGGAAACCAGGATAATATACTTGTGTTCTTTATTTTTCTCCCATTAACATTTTTAAATACATCAATCCTAAACAGAAAAATAATCTACTAAGTCTCTAAAAACTAGAAAATTTCTAAACACTTAATTCACCATCCCTATTAGGTGTGCCTCTAATCTTACAAAATTTCATTGGGTATGTGGTAAAGAACAAAGCGTATAGGTCTTATGACCTAAATTGAAAAGTGATCATAGATTCAAATGATGTTGACTTCTATGACTAAACAATAAACAAGGCGAAATAGAAACTCGAAGAAGTATGAAAGTCCGAGTTGCTAAAAATTATAGACCAGAATATGTGACCTATATTTTAGAAGAGGATCTTGCAAATCTTTAAGAAGCTTTGTCATATTTGGATGCAGATTTATTGCAAGAAGCAATAAACGATGATATAGATTCTCTAGAGTCTAACAAGATTTTGCATTTAGTAGACTTGCATCTTGGTTGCAAACCAATAGGTTGTAAATGGCTCTTGAAAAAAAAACTTAAACCCGATGGAACTGTTGATAAATACAAGGCACACTTTCTAGCCAAAGATTTTAGACAAAGAGAAAATATAGATTTCTTCGATATTTTTCCACCAGTCACTAGAATAACATCCATTAGGGTACTCATATCAATTGTAGCTATTCATAACCTGGTGTATGGTGATACACCAAGTGGATATTAAAACAACTTTTTAAAAAAGGTGATTCGAAATAAGAAATATATATGGAACAATTGAAGGTTTTGTGATTCGTGGACAAGAAAACAAGGTATGTAAGTTAGATAAATCTCTATATGGTCTTAAACAAGCTCCTAAGAAATGACATGAAAAGTTGGATAACTTGATTATATCGAATGAGTTTAAAGTGAATGAAAGTGACAAATGTATTCACTACAAATTTGAAAATGACATTTGCACTATCATACGTCTCTATGTAGACGACCTACTCTTATTTTATTCAAACATTCATGCTATAAAATTGTGAAATCATTATTGTGTAACAACATTGATATGAAAGACCTCAGAGAAGCGAATGTAATCCTTGAAATCAAGATTACTAGGTCAAAAAATGGAATTTCTTTAGATTTAGTCAACTATGGAGTCTAAAATGATAGCACTAGCTACTACTAGTGAAGAATCGAGCTGGTTGAGATGCTTGCTAGTTGAGATCCCTGAATGGAAATAAACTTTGACAGAT
Source organism: Cicer judaicum (assembly GCA_037974835.1). Lineage (NCBI taxonomy): Eukaryota > Viridiplantae > Streptophyta > Magnoliopsida > Fabales > Fabaceae > Cicer > Cicer judaicum. The sequence continues at coordinate 3,622,470 of JBBPBS010000549.1, read as the reverse complement.
ATGTTGATCCATTGCGATAATATCACGTCTATTGCGAAGATCGAGAATTGTTATTACAATGATAAGAGACGACAAATTCATCGTGAGCAAAACGTTGTTAGAGAGTTACTTTATAAAAGAGTTGTTATAGTGGATCACATCTCCCCTAATGAGAATTTAGCAAATCCTTTGACGAAAGGGTTACCTAGAGAGAAATTCATAAATACATCCAAAAGGATGCGACTAATGCCTATAGAGTCACTTATGATGGTAATCTGACCTAAAAGACTGGAGATCCCAAGAATTAGGTTCGATGGGTAATAACAAGTCGTGAAGTGATATGAGATGAACATGCTATTATAAATCAGAGAATCATGATTCCTGAAGCGATGATAGGATGAGGTAATAGAAACTCTTAATGAGATATATACTTTATGTGGAGGGAGTACCTAACTATAGGAGTACTCTTGATAGACTCACCTATGTGAATGTGGAACTTCCTATGGAATTTCGAAGTACAATTCCTAGATCGTTCACTATACTAGGATACACGTGCAGGGCCATTAATGCACGAGCTTTTGAGAATACACCATGTGAAAATATTGTGTATAAGTTTGATATCAGAGATAGAGTTCAAGACTATGAGCCACTCTTGTTGAATATGAATCTTACTTACTATACATAAGTTTAAGTCAAGAGACACCTTTGTTTATGCACGATCTTATAGAAGAGTTTGACGCTATTTCAGAAACATTTTTTTTTAAGTTCAAGTGGCAGATTGTTGGAACATAGAGTATGTTATTGTGTGACTTTAAAAATTTGTTGAAGCCCCACATTGAAAAGAAATATTTTTTGTAAATTCAAGTGGAAAGAAACATATTTTTTAAAATTGAAGTCTCACATTGAAAAGAAATATTTTTTTGTAAATTCAATTGGAAAGAAACATGTTTTTTTACTATTCAAGTTCTACATTGAAAATGATTTTTTTTGAAGTCCCACATTGAAAAACTCTCATATTTTGAGTAGTTTTCAATTATGTAAATATTCAAGTCTAACATTGGGTAAGAAACATATGTGAGTTTATTTTCATCACTATATAATAAGTTTCAAACTATTGTGAAATGTACACTAAAGTTGAATGTATTTTTCATCTTTCTCTTTTCTCCCTTTTATATTTTGATCGCCTAATTTTCGAGCCACTTCTCCCTCCTTTCTTTATGTCACTTCGATTTTTGAACAATTATTATGTTGTAGTCCCTTCGGTTTTTAGAGCGGTTGTTATGCCGTAGTCCTTTTGTTTTTTTAGAGTGGTTTGGTACCATAGTCCTATCGATTTCTAGAGATTATTATGCCATAGTTATGAGTGGTCGTAGTATCATATTACAGGTGACTTTAATCGTCATATTGAGAATGACTTTAACCGTCATATTAAGGGTGTAATTCTAGAACGGTTTTCTACAGTGCAGTGGAACTCCAATACAATAATATCTTCGGTGACATGAATTGCAATTTTAAATAGTTTTTGAAACTCAAAAATAACAATTAAAAAATAAATTGTTTACGACATTTAAGATAGGAAAACATGTTTGTGACAAATGTTTCTAAAGTTTAACTCAACTGACAAGAAAGTCGTTTTAGCAAAAAAAAATTATGTTCTAATGCATGTTATTTAAAATTTTATTTACTTTTATTATAATAATAATAATAATAATAATAATAATAATAATAATAATAATAATAATAATAGTTATTATTTCCCATTATGAACCTGGAAGGCAACCTTCCTTATGTACACAAGGAATTTCCCTCAACACTGTATGTTCTCAACTATTGTACATAAGAAATTTCCCTCAACACTGCATGTTCTCAACTATAATACAAAACAACTTGAACATAATTAACTTTTTAGGAAAACATACTATTTTACAGCCACTCCAAATATCGTTCTTCTTGTCATGAAATGCTTACCACTTATCACTCAGTTCTAACATTACATTGTCCATAGTTGGTCGGTCATGGGGAGATTCATGAGTGCAGAGGCAGGCGATTCTCGCCAATTTTTCTGCCTCCGAATCTCCGAACTTCCCTTCAAGATTCTCATCAATAACATCTTTCAAACTAGCAGTTTCTATCCATTGGCAACTTAACTGAGTGATATCATGCTTTCCAGCGAGAAGCTGGAAAACGATCACCCCGAACGCATACACATCACTCTTTTCCGTGAAACGACCTGTTGTTGTGTATTCAGGAGCCAGGTAACCCTTTGCAGCACTAGCTTTGAGGGTGGAGAAAATAACATCATCAGCAAGGAGTTTGTGCAATCCTGAATCCGCAAGTAACGAATTGTACCGAAAATCGACAAGAACTTTTTCAGATGATATATTTTGATGTATAAGAGAGTGTTTGCTTCCTTTCTTTCCATGCAGATAACCAATACCTGAAACAAACAACTTAAATCAGCACTTATAGCAAAAATACTTAATCATATATGTGTACTTATGTATAAGCTATTTCTATAAAATAAAAACAATAAAAAAAGTTAAACTATTTTCATAGAAAAGCTAACCTTTGGCGATACCGCGGATTATGGATACTCTCGTGGACCATTCAAGTACCTCATGATCACTTCCTCTCTTAACATCAAGATACTTTGACAAACTTCCATTCGAGACAAAATCATAAATCAGAAAACATTCCCCCCGGCCTTTCGAACAGCAAAATCCTCTCAACCGAACTACATTTTCGTGCTTCAACGAAGTTAACATCTTCAAACCTTTCAGGAATTCAGTTTCATCAGACTTGCAGCTTGTCTTTGCAATGCACTTTACAACCACAACAGATCCATCTCTCAAGATACCCCTATAGTTAGTCGAAATATTATTCTTCGTCAATAAATTCATCTCCGAGAAGCACTGCGTTGCGCGCTCTACTTCTTCTAGATTGAACATAAAGCTCTGCAGAAAATCCTCATTAACACCTTTTGATAACGGATCCCATCCACTCGAATACTCCAAACTTATAAGCGGAGATGCATAGTTTTTCCGATATACTTTCTTGATCTTGTCACTACTTTCATCAGTGCTTCCAATTTTTTGTTTCTTATGACGATACCACAAGAACAGAAAAACTCCAGTAACAGAAAAAACACTAACAACACCAATCATCACAAAAGCCAATCCAATTGTTGAAGTTTCTGACCGCTTTATACAATCAGCATCGCCGCAGCTTTCAGCCGGAAAATCTCTTGAAGTAATATTATTTATTGGTTCATATGGTTCAGGTCTAACTGGATCTGAATTGCTTACTTTTCGGCAAGAATCTAAACCCGAAAATCCAGTGCCACATAAACCATGATTGTTAATATACTTGAATCCTCCTTTCAGTCTTTGCAGTGCTGATTATTACATTACATTACATCAAGTAGACATTAACATATAAGTTTTGTACACAAGATATAATTTTAGTCCCTACAATTATAGCATTTTTTAATTTTAGTCCTATAAGTTTATTTGTTTGGAGTCAGTCCCAGCAAATTTCAAATTCTAATATGGCATCATACATGGTCCAAAAAAATCATTGGCTCAATAAGCTGACTTCAGAGATTAACAGTAATGAATACAAACAAAATAACTTACAGAGACTAAACCCAAAAAAACACTATAATTACAGGAACTAAAATCATATATAAACCTAAAATCAATGAGGTAAGCTAAAATACTATGCATACCTGTAGGGACACTGCCAGAGAGTGAATTGTTTGTTATATCCAAAGTCTGCAGTTTAGGTGCATTGGCCAATGTCACTGGAATTGGACCAAAAAGAGTATTGAAGCTGAGATCCAATCTTTCTAGTGTCTGTAGCTCACCCAAACTTGCAGGAATTGCGCCGCTTAAGTGATTATTTTGGAGTGCAACAATGCTTAGCCTCTTTAATCTTCCCAGTTCGCTAGGTATACTTCCGTTAAGCTCATTGTAACAAAGCTGCAAAACTGTGTATTTGTTAACAGATTAGATACTTTGAATAGATGACACAAGAGAATGTTCAAATCTCAGTTTGTGGCTTTTGGGTATCCTAAATTTTATGCTGTTGTGCATCTCCGGCTCACATTTCAACTCAATTAATCAGATAAAAAAACATTGATTTGAAACGTGAGCTGTCATTGGAGATACTCAACTGCAGGAAATGCATTAAATTGCAATCCAATTCACAGGACAAGAACACATAAAACTAGCTTATCTGTAACTTCAACTAGTTTATATGTTATTAGTTTGTTGATCTACTATCAGCTACCAACTTATCAGTTATCAACTAATTTTAACCAAGCAGAGCTTTAGTTGTATTCTAAAGTTTTGCATCATATAGGGAGCCAAAAATCCAAAACTTTCCGGTCACATTTTATTTGAGGGCAACAAACACTTGTTATTCAGACTTATACTGCAACATGAAGTTTACTAGGGTTTTGTATGTTTTTTGCAATCAATCTTCTCTTGTGTATCCCTCCTGCTAAATGCTATCATCTCATACTCTTTTATCAATCCAACTAAAGTGTTCAAAATGACAGTAAATGAAAATAATTATTAATAAATGCTTTAATAATAAAGAAAACAAATCAATATTCGTCATAATAAAATCAATAAATACAAAGAGAGAAATGAAAATTCACCCAAAGTACTAATAAATGTAATCAAGTTATTCAACTCAAGTTGTTAATGAGTTTCAGTGAATGACGGATATCTGAGTTCGAAATTTAACTGAAATAATTATTGATTAGACTTTATTTATCTTATCCGAGACTCTGGATTAAGATGACTCATTTTCCAAGAAACTACTAGAGGGTTAAAACAAAACAAAAGTTACTAAAATTACTGATAAATATGAAATGGCCACAAATGCAGCTAGAAGGGCCTAATTCTCAATTAATTTTTACAGATAAGCTGATAAAGCAAAGATTGAAAAAAACTAACAATAAAAAATAAAAATGAAGAACCAACCAACCTTGAAGATTTGACATGTAACCAATATCATGAGGGATATTACCAGAGAGATTATTAAAACTAAGATACAAATCACTAAGCTGAGTCAAACTTGCAATCTCCTTAGGCAAAATCCCATTCAAAGCATTGAAGTGCAGGTAAACAGCTGTCAAACTCTTAAGACTACCAATCACTGAAGGTATTTTACCATATAGTCCCTTTCCTTGAAGTGATATATTACTAACAAAACCTTTCTCATTACAGCCTATACCCTCAAAAACTCCACTACATGGGTCAGAATGATTGTTCCATGAGATTAAGACACGGTTTTCTGGGTCCAAAGACTCTTTTATAGTCATCAGAGTTTCAAGTTCAGTGTTAATTGAAAAGGATTCAGACCAACATATGAAGAAGATTTGTAGTTTTAGAAGTAGGAATAAAAGAGAAGAAGACATGTTTTTTTCTTCTTTTTTTTGGTTGAGAAAGGAAAATGTGAGAAATAATTAATTGGCTGTGGAATTTATTAATCTTGGTGAGTTGTGGAACATATACACATGCTTGTTTGGAGTGAGAAAATCTTAGTGTTGTGTTGTGTGTGTGTGATTGTGAATACTTGTTTAAGGGAAACAAAACAAGTCACGTGATTTTTTGTCTTTAGGAAAAGTTTAAGTGTGGCAACAAAAAGTTAGGAACATTAATAGTAATGGATGTATGGGAAAGGTACATGTGTGGAATGGGAAAAAAAACTTCTCAATTTATTTTTTATAACCATGTTAATTATAATAGGAATTATCCACTCGTTTAGTAGTGTTTAATTTCGATTAAAAAATTTGATACCAGATGTTTTCCATATGCAAAAGAAAAAGATGAACTCTTGACCACTTATTTAAGACTCTCGGTCCCTTAAACAATCATCATATGTTGGTTCTAAAACGATGTTACTAAAAATAATGTGTTTTAATATAAATGTTCTCGTAATAACTCTTTTCAGTTAGATTAAGAAAAATTATAGATGAATAAAAAAAATTTAATTGTGCAGATAATTTTTGTTTATGATTGATTATTAATCATTGTCGTGATTGTATAGTGAAATACTACCGATATTAATTTTTGTTAGATGTAGAGTGTAACAACTCTTAACTTCAAAGCTAAATTTATTATATTGTGTTTTAGATAAATCTATGTTCCAAATTTCAAATTTAATTTTATTGTAATTACATTCAAAAGGTAATGTATATTTTGTTTTATTAAAATTATGCAATTGAAATTTCATGTTGTGATTTTTAACTAATTGAGAAAAGGAAAGACATGAGACACTCATAAACTTTAGTATATGTTAGTAATCAAGTAGAGTATTCTAATAGATAGAGAAGTTGGAATAAATCAATGGAAATTGGGTTTACTTGAAAGAGTTGGACTCTCACAATGTGTTAAACTTAAGTTCGAATGTCTACTAAGAGAGGTACTATGTTGGAGTTGAAGGAGTTAGTCGCATGTTGCCTTTGTCAAATTACTATAACATACAGGTTCTGACTTTAGTGAAAGACATAAAAATTGAGCTTTTGAAATTTCAGATGATGACTTAGGAGATGCAACAAACACAAACTATTTCATGGAAGAGTCAAGAGTTGAACAAGAAAGTCACACCCCATCCATAAAGAACCTTGAGACCCATAATATGTTAATTTGCCCAACAAATATGACAAAGAGCACCAAAAAATTTGTCAAGTAGTATGGTTCGTAATCCTAGGAACAATGTCAATGTCATAACTATCAATAGTGAAAAGGTAATTGAAGAACAAATACCTAGCGTTGCAATATCAATGCAACAAGAGGGAGTCGTGAAGAAACAAACCACCACAACACTAGTTTAGGGGAACTTATTCATGAGAAGATAGAAGAACCTGTTGTTCACAAAAGAAGGCTTTGCCAAAGCCTAAAATCCGACTCCCATTTCCTCGATGACTTAAAAAGGAGGAGACAAAAAAACAATTTAGTAAGTTTCTTGATGTTTTTAAAAATAGTAAATTGACATTTTTGAATTAATAACTGAAGAGAGAGTGCAAAATCAAGTACCAACTCTTACTCTTGAAAGATTACTATGTTTGTATCATTTTTCATGTTAGCAACATCACCATCTAGTTTCTCTCATTTTCAAACTAGGTGGAACGAGTGAAGGTTGAAAAACACAAAAAAAGAAGATTTGAATTATGTTTTCAGATCTAGATGAAACATTGATAATGTTTTCTTTGGTTGGTTAGAAATAAGAATGGTATTTGTTGTTTTAGAGTTTGGTTCAAGGGGTATATGATGATTGAGTTTCAGGTTTTGAGACATCAATAATAGTTTCAATTCGAGTTTGGTGTTGTTTATCTATAGAGGGAAAAAGTGGAGTTGGAATTGTCTACTTTAGTGTATGATGAATTTAAAACTACACTACTACTAATATTAACATAAGCAAAACATAATTAGACTTGAAAACAAGGATTACCTTTCGTCTTCTTTACAGACTAAGGCAAGCTTCTATCTCATCGACTTCCTCTTCAGCCACAATCATTTTTCCTAGCCTATTCCTTTCCCCACCTTATGAAGAGTCAACCTTCGGAAAAGGAAAAGTAATTGGAGGGCCTTGTTGATTTTGATAAGCCAGAGTCATCTGAATGTAAGCATGAATGACTTTCTTGTTATCCACCTTAAAGATTGGAGCATAGTAGTCTCCACACCAAAGGGAGTATCGTTTGTATTGGTGTACGTTCTAGTGCCAATCTATTTTATTTAGATTATTATTCGTATTATTAATTTAAATCATATATCTAATTTTGGTTATATGTACATGACATCATTTATTACATCATTAACCGTATAATATAATAAAGTCCTTAGAATAGATATTTTGTTTAATAGAACATCAAGTGTGACTTGATCATGAGACTCTATTGTACATTAGTGTGATACTTGATTTCATGTTTGCACAAATGTCTCTAAAGCTTAACTCAACTAACAAATGATGATATTGTTAAGTTGAACATCCTATACAGTTCGAATCCAAGACTTCATAGTTAAGTGTATGAGTTTTGAATGGTATTTATCACTTCATCTAAATAAAATCTACAATCTAATTAGGAGTGTACAAATGAAAAATTAGGTCTAGTTTAGTGCGTCCCTTACCCGATCCCAATATTTGATCGGATCAAATTTTAGACTTAGTTCGTCCCTTAACCTGATCAACCCGATTAGTTATGGGTTCCTTAAGGATGTGACATAATAAAGATAAGATCGAGTCGGTCCCAAGACGAGATGCCAAATAGCAATTCTTAAACTTTCTTTTAGAAAAAATAATTAAAATAAAGAAACTTATAATAAGTCATTTATGGTTAGCACTTCCCAATTAGTAGTAACTCATATTACAAACTATAAATTACTAAACTAGTGATCCTGTTAGTAATTTTTTTAGAGAGAGTGGATCAATATTAACATAAAATATTGATCACCCAAACTAATTATTTATTATAATATTTATTTACTTATATAATAATAACAATAATAATAATAATAATAATAATATTTATTATTTTCCATTATGAACCTAGAAGGCAACCATCCTTATGTACAATAGAAATTTCCCTCAACATTTCATGTTCTTAACTATAATACAAATCAAATTGAGCATAATTAAGATTTTAGAAAAACATACTATTTTGCAGCCACTCCAAATATTACTCTTCTTCTTGTCATGAAATGCTTATCACTTATCACCTGGATCTAACATTACATTGTCCATGGTCAGTCAGTCATGGGAAGATTCATGACAAAATCAGAGTGTCTGGTGTTGGAAATAAATGTGACTTCTAATGCAAGAATTATGTATATGACAGTCAAATGAACAATACACAAGAATGCCAAATAGTTTAACAAAATACCAATTTTATTAAACAGATTATTAAACAAGGTCCCAAAGAATTGATTCTAGGAGAAGGTTCACAATTACATGTAATGTCAAATTAACAATGCAACATACACAATAATTGTTCAACAAATCAATCTAGATACAAGCATGTATATTCAATCTTTCAAGAAATATCAAACAGTACATGTATCAATATTAAACAATCAAACAATGAAGTAAAAGATAAGGGATAGAAGAGTGATTCTCATATATTTATCCTGGTTCAGTCGTCTGTAAGACAACCTACATCCAGTCCCAAGATCAACTTGATCTTAGCCTTTTTCACTAGAATCTTCTATAGAATATTTTACAGATTGTCCAGCTAGCTCCTAGCCTATCTATCCAACTATCTTGATTCTAACATACATCCATCGCATCCCTTGAGTTATTCCGGTAAACTCACACAAGATCGCAATGAGATTCCTTCTTGATGATCACAAGCATCAACGAACGGTAACCACCAGTTTAGCTACTGGATTTTTACACGGTTTGGTTTCAATGTAATTTTACAGAAATTTACAACAAAGAAGATCAAAAGATCTTTCTAGAATAAGCGACTTGATCACACAATGATGTTCAAAATATAAGTGTTTGCCAAGTGGTTAAGTTTTCTCAAAGTATTGTGTGTATCAAAAAATTCAAAGGTCTCAAAAGTTCTGTTTATGAAAAATTTCAATTCTATGTCATATTTTGAAAAACAGTTTTGAGACAGTTTTTAGATGTTTCAGAAAAACACATATAAATCGATTTGCCAATCGATGCTCGTGTTTCTTGTTTTTCTTGAATCTTGAAAACATATGTATCAATCGATTTGCCAATCGATTGTGTTACTTCATAAATCAGAAAACTGAGACAAGTTCATATCAGCATCGATTGAGTAATCGATTTCGAATGTTTTGTTCAAACAACGAGATCAAAACAATCAATTCCATAATCGACTGATATTCCATCATAATCGATTTGGCAATTGGTCTGTAACTGAAAACAATTACTCCAATTGATTTGTTAATCGATTAGACTGATCACAAGGACTCCAGAAATTTGCACTAATCGATACGTCAATCGATTTGCTTTGTCCCAGTGGCTCAGCTATTAAATTCCAATCGATTTGAATTGTTACAAGGACTTAGCTAATGTGAAAACATTGATTTGCCAATCGACTAGGAACTTGGTTTCTGATATATGATTAAACATTTTCAACACCCAATCGATTAGTATATGTCTTGCAAGTCAAGAAATAAAATTCAATTGATGTCTCAATCGATTGGATTTGTCACAGAGCTACTGACTTAGAAAAACTTTTGTCTAATCGATTTGTCAATCGATTTGGTTTAGAAATGGTTGTCTCTGTGTTTCACTCAATCGATTCATAAATTGATGTTCCAATCAATTGGTATGTTACAGTGGTCAAGTCTGATGCAAAATAAACTTGAAATCGATTTGCCAATCGATTTACAAGACTTGTGACTTGCCCCTGTAACTCACACAATCGATTTCTCAATTGATTCATGAATCGATTGTCCAATCGATTGTGTTGCACCCAGAGTTCAAGTTTCACTGAGATCCTTCAAAGAATCAATTTACCAATCGATTGGATCAGTGATAAATTTACTCCTGAGTCAATCAATCGATTGCCCAATAGATGTATCAATTGATTAGTCAATCGATTTGGTTTACTTGGTTCAATTAAAAACACAATTTTTATCTTGGCAAAACTTATGCATGAACTCATATATGATAAGTCTAAAGTCTAATAAACACAATCACTAATGACACTTAAGCATAGTTGACTTTGTCCAGCACATGCTTCACTTTAAGCTTGATTCCTTGCATTCCAAGCTTTGTGTCCATATGTTTAGTGTGTGTGTGTGTTTCTACCTGAAATGCAACTTGATTCAAACAGTTAGCTTAATCATAAAACGTTGTATGTTTGTTAATTATGTCAAAACTAAAATCAGGGGGACTTATGTCCAACATCTGGATGTGATAATTTATATCTTCAGCCACTCTTTGGTTATGGTTAATTTTGACTAGCAGAAGGAACGTTCCTAGCTTTTATGTCAATAGAATCATCTTTAGGTTCATTAGAGTGACACTTGTTTGTTTCCTTTGATTTTTCTAATTCTTCTGAAAATTGTAAATATGCAAAATTATCATCGATCGTTGACTTTTTATGATCAAGCTTCTTGTCATCAAATTTGACATGTATTAATTCATCAACAATTTGATTCAATTTATTGTGCAATTTATATGCCTTATATTGTTTAGAGAATCCAAAAAAAGATACTTTTGTGACCTTGAATCAAACTTTCCAAGGTTTTCTTTTGTGTTTAAAATAAAAATGTAGATCTAAATTGGTGAAAATAAGAATTGTTGGGTTTTATTCATTTCCACGGTTTATAAGGAGTCATTTTTTCGAATATGTCTTATATAGATTATATTCTAAATATAACATGTAGTATTTACTGTTTTTCCCAAAAGTGATTTGCAACATTTAGTTCATTTATCATGTTGTGTGCAATCCTTTGAAAATATATGGTTTTCCTTTTTACAATGAGGTGTTCTAGGGGAAGAAAAATTATGTATTATTCCATTTTCTTCACATAAATTTTCAAAGGCTTGTTTTCAAATTCACCATATGACCACTACGAAGTATTGTAACTGCAAAATACTTTTTCATTTCACACTTGTTTGCAGAATGTAGTAAACATTTTATGTGACTTATACTTGTATTTTAACTATTTTACATATCTTTGTATAGCATAGTCATTAACAATTAAGAGTCTATACTTATCACCACTGATAAAGGTTGTCCTAATAGGACCAAATAAATCAGTACGTAAAAGTTCAAGTAGTCTAGAAGTTGAAACAACATTCTTTAGAGCAAATGATGATTTTGTTTGTTTCCCTTACTAACATGCCATACAAAGAATATTTGATTTATATTTCAAATTTGAAAATCCTTTAACTAGATTGATCTTGTTTAACTTCTAGATCATTCTCAAGTTAGCATGCGCCAATTTTTAGTGCTAGATCATTTGTTCTTAGTTCATTAACATTATACACTTTACTTGTTATTTTTCTAAATTTAACAAATTTATTTTGTAAATATTATTTTCCTCTGACTAGTAAAATTTATAGATCCATTCATTTGACTAATAGCTTTACAAGGCTTTTGATTGAAGATTACATCATAACCTTTGTCTCTTAATTGACTTATGTTTAGTATGTTATGCATTAGTCCTTTTACAAGTAAAATATTTTTAATAGAAAGAAGAGAACCATTACCTATTGTACCTCTTTCTATTATTCTACTTTTTTTTTTATTTCCTCTGAATTCCACGAATCCTCCATCCTTGAGAGTTAGGTCTTAAGAACATACGTATTTCTCCCTGCATGTGTAGTGAGCAGCCACTGTCCAAGTACTATCATTAATGTTTTAATCTTGCTACTAAGGATGTCTTCAATACATTATTTTGTTCTTTGTTACCCAAATTTGGTTGGGCCCTTATTGGTTAGTTCTAAAAGGTTTCTTGTCTTTCCATATTTTCAACACATGACAAATTCTCTTATCATGACCATTCTTAAGAAAATAAGTACACGTAAATGCTTGTTTACTAACACCATAGATCATAAATGGGTTTTGGAAACCATTACAAATTCTCTTTCCATATTTTTAACAAATTCTCTTATCATGAAATTTTTTTGGAAACCATTACCTTTGGGTTTTGTTTTGCTAACACCATAGATCATAAATGCTTGTTTGCTTCTATCTATGGCATTTGCAAACTCTTGGAAATTTCTTTGTTACTTAATACAGTTATCGTCAGTTCTCTTGACGGTTTTGAAATATTTTCCTTTCCTTCATAGTCTAATTTTTCCTGTTTATTGTTTCAAAATTCCTTTCAAGAACTTTTTTGGAGGAAACTTTGAAAGTTGTATTCCAAACTTCATTTAACATGGTAATTAGTTAGAGTCACCGAAGTGGCATTTAGAATCTTCTTCTTCCCTTTGAAGTCTTTATTAGCTTATAGAGCCTTGGAAATTTTTTTTCTTACCCTTTGTCTATAGAACAGGAGGTTTTGACTTTCCCTTTTGGCTTATCTTCTACTAGTTCCATCTCATGGGATTTAACTGAACTCATCAATTCTTCTAGAGAAAACTTGTCAAATTTGTTTTCTTCTTGAATGGCTATTACTTTTAGTCTCCATTTTCTTGGAAGAGTCCTCGTAATCTTTTTAACATGGTTGGTTGTTGTATAGCTATTTTTGAGGATTGTTTATCCCCGAAACAAAAGTTTGGAATCTATCAAACATTTTCTCAATATCCTCATCTTCTTCCATTAGGAAGACCTTTTACTGTCTAACAAATAAAATAGCCTTTGTTCCTTGGACTTGTTTGCTTCTTTCATAGTTAAGACGTAAAGCATCAAATATGCATTTTTCCGTTCCTTCGTTGCTGTATTTGTCAAACTCTTTTAAAGTGACTCCACTCATCATAAAAGGTTATGGCTTTATGATGCATTTTATATTGTCTCTTATGATCATTCATATAATTTTTAGGTATTTCAACTCCAACTTTATTTATAGGAGTTTCATTGCCATTTTTAACTATATTCCAAACTTCATAATCATATGAGATATAGAAAGTAATTAGTTTGTCTTGTCAGCACTTAAATCTCTCTCTGTCATATAAATGAGGTATGCTAACTGTTGAATTTGTGTGATTTAAGAGAAAAGGGTAAGAAAAAATAATAAGAGTTTGAATATTATTGATATAATTTTTAGGTATTTCAACTCCAACTTTATTTATAGGAGTTTCATTGCCATTTTTAACTATATTCCAAACTTCATAATCATATGAGATATAGAAAGTAATTAGTTTGTCTTGTCAGCACTTAAATCTCTCTCCGTCATATAAATGAGGTATGCTAACTGTTGAATTTGTGTGATTTAAGAGAAAAGGGTAAGAAAAAATAATAAGAGTTTGAATATTATTGATAATAGTTTTATGCTAACTTGAATACAAAAGACTCAATACTAATCCCTATTTATAATGAGTGATATTCTAAGATATCTCTGTGATTATAAATTAACCATAAGTAATAACTCAAGATACTCTAATATAATATAAAAGATATTATAAGATATTTTCTAATATTCTAACACTCCCTCTTAAGCTAAAGCTTACTAAGCTTTAGCTTGTTACAAGAAAATAATATGTTGCTTTGCAAAATAATAAAAATGATGGAAAGGCAACTCAGAGATACATGTGAAGTCAGATAGATTTTCTATAAATATAGCTCAAACAGATAGTTGGAATGATCATCGGCATGAGAGAAATGCATTGCAAGCAATTGAATAAAGCAAGGTATCACTACAAGAAAATAGACATATACCTACAATAGCTTATAGTAACAAAATTAAAAAATGTAGGTATAGATAAACTATACCCACATATAAACTATTTATTGTTGGTATAGGTGTCGTATACCTTCGGTGATATAAATTTGTCACTAATTGTTATAGTTACACAATTAAATATGTGGCTATAGACATCAAAATTTTAAAATTAATATTTTTTAAAGCAACCAAAATCTTAATTATTTGTGAAAATAATTTTGTACAAATTTTTGCTCAATGTAAGCCAAAATCCAAATTTTTTAAATGGAGCCAAAAAAAAATTAATAGAGCCAAAATGTAAATCAATACCAAATAAGCCCTTTCTCCTCAAAACACCTAAAACCTAAAACAAGTTGAACTGTTGTTCTCTTTCACCCAATCCAAACCCCAATCTAAATCCCTAACCTCTCAATCTACAACCCCAATCTGTTTCCTTCTCCTTCTCAGCGTCGATCAACCACCTTTTCTCCGTCAATGAACCCCAAGCCCCAATCTATTGCATTCTCGCGTTCGTTGAATCTTGAGTTGTGACCACTGTTTTCTCTGTCGCCGTAACCATTCTCGCAACACATCCACTGTTCTTGTCGTTGTGGTGACCGTTCTCGCACCACATCCACCGTCCAATAAATGAATTAAGAAGAGAAATGTTAAAATCTGAGCTGAATGAGAAATGGAGGCAATGGAAAGGTGATCTAAAGTCAATGGCATATGACCCTACTAAAATAGAAGAAGAAGTTGCATCTCTTGTACCAGATGATAGGGTTGACCCAAATCAATATCGTGGTTTGGTTTGTCATCGGTTTTCTAATGAAGGACAAGTAAGTCGTATATATTATGAGTAATATATTAAAGAGTTTATTATTTAGACTAATATTTTATATCAATTGCAGAAAATAAGTAAAACTAATACGCAAAATCGTGCTAAGGTTGAAGATGTTCATTGTATGGGTTCAAAAAGTCTCCCAAAGCTTATTGATGAAAAGGTTTATTTTTATTTCTATTTTTATGGCTTTAATTTAAATTAAAAATGAAATGCATATAACTAATTTGTTTGGTTGTAGATAAAAAAGGGCAAAGGAGTGTTTCCTGGACGTAAAGAGATTTACATTGATACCTGCACCCGTAAATACGGAACAATTGTCAATGAAAAGGCTACAAGATTGATTGTAAGTTTTGATAATAATTAAACGGTACCAATATATAAAATGTGTATAAATTAAGTTTGACAAAGTGCTGAATTTTATTTTCAATTGTATGATGATTGTATTGGGTTTTTACTTGACCTTTTAAGAGATTTTGTACTTGTTAGCCTATATGCAGTGTTGAAGTTTTTTAATTGGATCTTATTGTAGTACTACATGCTTTGAATGTCAATTTCAATTTGGTATTTTCAATCATTAACAATTTTTATTATATTTTTTAGGAAGAACTAAAAAAACATAGTAATGAGGCTGGAACTTCTCAATCAATCCAAGACACACAAGGTTCTATGTCTTGGAAGGATGACATATTTTATCAAGTACAAGGACCTGATAAAAACGGACGTGTGCGATGTATGGGCAAGATTCCTCATTCTAAAAAATTGAAGGTTTGTGCATTTGAAAATGAAGAGTTGCGCGAAAGAGTTAAGAATATGGAACACTTGTTAGCAAATATGATGACTTTAATTCAAAATCGATTTTCTGGTGAAGATGTTAATGATATAATACAAGCTGCAAGACATGTATATCATAAGTTATCAATCTTATCCAACTAACTTCATAAGTTCCATAATCGTATTTTTAATAATATTTTCTATTTTTTGTGATAGGTTCCTGATGCTACTAGTGCTCAAAACCATTTGAATTCACTTAGTCCAAACAACAACGAAAATAATGAAAATGGTAATTAGATAGTATTAGTTAATTTTAATTAAAATCATTAACATTTTCTCTATTTTATTAGTAATATTTTTATGTTGAATCGTATATTTATTCATTTTTTATTTTATTAATTGTAGGTGAAGATTAAAAGCTAATTTGTTGTTGAAGATGGAATATTGACAATTTAGTGGACTCAATTTCTTAATATTTTTTGAGATTGTTATGTATGACACAAGATGTCTATTTTAAATGTTAGTAAGACGTTTTCCACTACTAAGTAAAAATTCACTACAGTGCATTATGGTGAACATTCTTTAATTATTGTTTTATCGTTGTAAGACTTTTATGTTAATTTTTAATATATACAATAAACACCTTTTATTTTATTTTGACTCTTAAATATATATAAAATTTTAAATTATTATATAATTTTTTCTTATAACAAAAAATTAATATTTATAATAAATTAGTTACTCTTAAAACCTATACCAACAGAAAAAAGTTGTCACTTAAATGTATAGTAACAGAATCAAAACCGTAGGTATAAGTTTTATAAATTATGGCTAAAGTATATACCAACAATGATATATCCGTAGGTAAACTCAAATGTTTACTGCAATGGAACAAATTTTGTCACTATACCCTATAGCCAAAGCGAAATTCCGTAGGTATTGGGTAATTATATATCACGAAAAAAATGCCGTCGGTATAGGTAATTTTGGCCATCCCTACGGTTTTTATACATTTACCTACAGATTTTCACTGTCACTAAACGTAAAATTTCTTGTTGTGTATGTTGGTCATAAAAAACTACATTTGGAAGCTTCAAACTAATAATATTGTAGACTCAACATTTAAACTAGAATATGCTTCAAGGAGAGAACGACATGATTAAGGGAGAGAAAGGAAACACCAGTTCATCTGGAACAAAGATTGGGCTAGTGCATTTGGGACAAATTTCCAAGATAAAGTGAGTCATAGAAATAAAAGACATTGTCAGAATAACCATCAATGAAAGAGTAAGTCATCACTAATATGATTCATATGGGGCACCACCACAATGATCTTTAGTGGAAATAGAAGCCACTATTAGAATCTATTATTAAGAGCTAAATTACATGACATACACCAAAGAAGAAGCAACACAACTCTAATGAAACCACACCATGATCGATCAACGACGTGATAAAATGCATCTAAAACAGGAGAGACAATGGTCGTTTGAACAAGGACGCATATTTTTCGTTGATCAAAATTAGAAAGTAAGGGCAGATCTGGAAATAGGAAGAAAAACCCAACCTAGATGGTTGAAACATTGTGCCAGAAGGTGGATAGACGCGCCTAAGCTTGAGGTTGTTAGCGGCATGGCGTGGAATGAACATGGAGGATCTTGAAGGCACATGAGCGCCCATGGAGCAACTTTTGGCATAAAAAATCTGGGTTGTGTAGATTGGGAGATTCCGCACACAATAAAAGTGGTTGTGTCGAAAAACTTGCCAGAAACATTTTCCAGCAACAACAACAAATGGAAGGCAGCAGTAGAATCTTGAAGGTAGTATGTATAACTGTAGCTTGAAACTAGAATACGAGGGAAAATTGGAAATCACGAGGTTGAGATGTCTTTGATCGACCAAGCAATAATTGAGAGGCGTCAAAACACGTTGTAGAGATGGAGGCGCGTGAGATCTACTCGCAGGAGATATTAGCAGCACGTGAGAGCTCATGTGATGGCTTTTGGCGACGCACTTTTGAGCATGACCTGATCTGGAGATGACGACATTGTTCTCAAGAAAATTAGATACCATGTTGAAGTTGTTGGCTTTTAGAGAAAATGATAAGAGAAAATAATAAGGGTTTGAATATTATTGATAATAGTTTTATACTAACTTAATTACAGAAGATTCAATATTAATGTCTATTTATAAAGAAACATAGAGTCCATCATAACTCGGGAACAAATCATAATAATAATGAGATATATTTTAAGATATCTCTATGATTAGAAATTGATCATAGGAAATAACTCAAGATACTCTAATATAATATAAAAGATATTATAATATATTTTCTAATATTCTAACATTAACATTGTCACTTGTAGCTTCATTCCTAGAGTTATTCATAATAAAAAAATTAGTAGGATATTTTCTCAAACATGGTTAAGTGCTCAACCAAGAGACATAACTCTCATGCAAATTGAAGGTTGAAAAACACAAGAAAATTGAGTTTAAATTGTGTTTTTAAATTTAAAAAATGTTCTCTTAAAAAGGTTTATGGATATAAAAACTTATGAAAATTATAACAAAATAACTTTAACACAAAAATAAGTAAGAGATATCACAAAACCAATTTATCCTGATTCACGACCAACATAATCCACTAAATCAAAAAAAAAATTATTTCAACCACTAGAACATCTACTAGTCATCAGACTATGTTCTAGTCTTCTCCAACTTCTAACTTAATTTAGTCATGCTTTTGAGGTTTATGACCACTATTGGGTTACGGTACAAAGATGAAATTATTTCAAGTATTTTTCAAGATAGTATTACACTGAAATATACTCAGAAAAATGATTTCAAAACTTTTTCCTCTATTTAGTATTACAATGGTTTTATCCTAGAGAAAGTTTGTTCTTTTCTTTAAATATTATTCTTTCAAAGTTGTGTCTAACGTTTTTTGTCTTTTATGAATTGTTGCGCAAAACATTTCTTTGTAAAAAGCAAGTTTATTCCATTAAGTTTTTTTTTTACTGTTGCAAGATATCGTTGCACAATTCTCATACGCCCTTGATTTGTATTTATTGTACTATACAGGACAACTGACATCAATTTCAAAAAATAATAATATTATTTTTTCATTTTTCGCGCTTTATTCCTTTTTCAGAAATTATCTTTTTATGACACGTTAGAATAATTAGATGATGTGATCATTAGAGCATTCTCATTTCATAGACGTTTGAAATAGAGAATTCAAAACAAGTTGTTGTATATGCTTCAATCAGAGGATTGACTTGAGTCAAACTTGTTTTTTAGAGAGTACTTGATTGTTTTGCTTAACAGAGGATTGACTATATTCATAGATTCAAATTAAAAGATAACAAAATCTATTTTGTTTCACTTATCAGTGGCAGATAAATTAGAGCAATTGTTGAGGCGTGTTGATCGGGGTCACAAAGAGATGTGTTGATCAAAGTCTTGAAAGTATGTTGCAAAGAGAATATAGTCTTTTACTCAAATAAATACTTTCAAAGCTTGTATTAGAGTTTGCACACTTAGAAAAATACATTCAAACATAAATTGTTCTCACATATATTTTTGGCATCACCAAATCATAAGTTAACGACTATTGTTCTTCAAACCAATTTTGTTATAATAACGAATTGATCATGTAATGGGGAAGAAGTTGGTAAGATAGAAAAGAGAACTTTTGTAGCTGATATTACTTATGATCCATACTCAACAATCTACCTATGAGTCACACTAAAGAATATTCATCTTGGAAAACGTCAAATCCCTATTAAGATTTACTACATGAAGCTCACATCCTAATAACTAGGGGGTACATCTCCTACAACATTGAGAAACGTATAACCAGTCTAAGCAATGCTTGAACTCGTCATAGGTGGGCTTGGGCAATATATTAGCTACATTACCTGAAGCATAAACTTTTTCAAGTAATATATATCTACATGAAAGTAACTCCATGATCTTGTGAAACCTCACATCAATATGCTTGGTCCTGACATGATACACCTGATTCTTTTCCAAATAAATTGCACTCTAACTGTCACAATGCAATTGAGCTCCACCTTGCTCAACATCCGATCCCTTCACTAATATTGTAAGTTATAAAACCTTTGTAGTAGTTTCAGCTACTCTCATGTACTATGCTTCAGTTGTAGAAATATCCATTATGGAGTGAACTGATGACTTCAAGAAATAGGTCCTCCTGAAAAGGTAAAGACATATCTAGTTGTAGACCTTCTATCTTTTGCATCACCTGCATAATCAGAATCAATATATCCTACAACTAAAGGATCACCATGTTTGCTACTAAATATGATACCATGACCCGTTGTACCCTTCAAACAATTGAAAAATCCACTTGACTGCTTTCTAATGACGCTTACTTGGTTTAGAAATAAACTTGTAAACTTGACTTGCAACTTATGCCAAATATGGTCTAGAGCAAACCATAACATATATTAAACAACCAACAACACTAGTATCTATATTTGGACATTGGTCTAATGAGAGCATTAAATTGATTCACCAATGAAGTACTCACAACCTTCGTATTGCTTATATCCAATTTGCCTAACACCTTTTCGACATTGCTGTTCTGATATAGTTGCAATTTTCTAGCGTTCATATCCTTGTGAATTTGCACCAAGAATCTTCTTAATAATACTCAAGTCTTTCATGATAAACTTATTTCCCAACATGATTTTCAGCTCATTTAAATTAAGTTAAATGATGAGAAACAATCAACATATCATTAACATACAATAACTAAAAAAAAAAACCATCATTAAGGCTCATAACATAAACACATCAAGCATACTCACACCTTTTGTAGCCAATATGAAGCATGTACGAATAAAACCACTTTTACCACACTGCCTTGGAGACTACTTTAGACCATACAAAGATTTCTTTAATTTACAAACTAGTATGTCATGTCCAGTATCATTGAAACCATCTGGATGCTTTATGTAAATTTTCTCATCTAGAATACTGTGATAAAATGTTATCTTCATTTCCATCTAAACTAAATGCATGTCCCAACTATCTATCAAATCTAACATTTCCCTGATACAAGTATGTCTAATGATTGGAAAGAAATCTCTTTATAGTCAATCCCCTTATAGAGCATGGAATGCATCTAGCCGCTCATAACTCTAGTGTCTTTCAAACATATTATTGAGATCATATACCTATGAGTCTTGCATTTTCATAAACCTCATGGAGACAAGACAAAAAATCAACTAACTGCTACATCACAAGGTCCATCAAGTGAACGTAACTTTCCCTTGAGCTATGTCTATCTAGAATCACCACTGGTTGCTCCCTTGGCACTATCAATGTTTCATTTGATCATTTCACATGTTGAGCTACGTTGCTTGGATGTTCCTAATACTGTTGCTTTAAGTTATGCAAAGATCTGAAGGCCCTTCCTCCATTCCTTCTTCACCTGCGTTGGTACATCTCATTTTGTACAAAAGGAAGATTTTGATTGAATAGAAGCTAAAACTGACATGTTCATGGGACGAGCAACCAAAAATCAAGAGTACATTCATAATACCTTAGGAATGATCTTAGCTAGATTGACCAATCCCATCGTTTATTTTATTTTTTTCCTTCTTTTTGTGTATTGTTTTTCACTCACTTAAGTATTATGCACTCTTTAATGCAATTTTTTTAAAAAATTTAACTCTTATATCTTTTTGGCGTCCTTTACATTTATGTACAACTCTTTTTATGTGATGACAAAAGGGGAAGTATGTTTGTTAGAAAATTTTCTTATCTTTTAGCAAATCTTCCTTGTTAGAATTTTGTACCCTACTATTTTTTTTAGAACCTCATCATATTAAAGGGAGCTTTATTGCTTTACTTTGAAAAAGCTATACATTTATCACTTTATTATAAAGAAATATTGTTCACTAAAATAGAAGTTTGTCATCATTAAAAAATGGGAGATTGTTAGAACTAAGTTGGTTTGAAGAACAATGACCCATAATAGTTTTGAAGAAAAAAAATTATTTTGTGGGAACAATTTATTGTGCTAAAAAATATATTTAAGTGTGCAAATCTTTGTTGTGAACTTTAAAGTCTTTACAATGAATCCTTTGATGAAAAGATAAGATAAACAAGGAAATTAAGGTAATGCTTTGAAATATCTATTAACCTATAACTAACTCAAACAAATGTGTTGTCAATGCACCCCTGTTGAATATGTTATTACAAGCTCACTATAATTATTCTACATCTGATAACTTTGTATAAAAATTGATCGTTTGATAAAGTCAACATTCGAACATCATTTTCTCATCATAGTAGACTTATCTTCTGACTGATGAAGTGCATGACATCATCTGATTGTGTCATCATTTGACCAGTCTTTACCATTAAGATGGATTTGGACAAGTTTTTGATGTTGATTCAAAATCTCTAAAGATTTTATACGAGTTATTATTTTACATGTTAATTTCATGCAATCACAACAATGGTCAAAAACCCTAATGGACTAAAAGCTTTTATATAGAAGGATTTGTGATCTTCAATAAAGCATAACTCGACATCAACAAAAAAACAATAGAAAAATCTTCACCATTATTGATACAAACTCGTGAAAATGATTGTATTAGCTCTAAGTGCTGAGAAACCTAAAATACTTTCTGAGAGCAATTTGTGTGAACACTCTTGTGTGAGAGTTCGTCAAAACCCCAATTTATACAATGTTGTAACTCGACCTAGTAGTGGTTGTCGTTGTCAACAACTTAATCGTACTAAGTTAGAAGGTTAAGTAGACTTGAGCGTAACTAGTTTGACTAGAAGGTGTTCAGTGGACTAGTAATATTATTGATGGTTAGTGGGCTAAATTCTTTTGTGTGAAAGAACTAGATATACCTACCTTATTGGTGGTGAACCAATATAAATTGGCTCGTGTTTCTCTCTTTATCTCTTTACTTAATGTTTTACTTATTCTTGCAATCAACTTCACTAGTTTTTGATTGAATTTTTTTGTAACAAAAATTCAACCCTCCATCTTTTGTTTTCTCTCTACAATACAAGTATACAATACTTGCACAAATATCTAGCTTTAAATGACATACACACTTCAAAAAATGTATCAACGTCATAATTTCACTAATATGACCTAAGTACATGTGCCACAGTTTTGTTGCATCATCGTCAAACTCAACATCACTTACACAAGTTCAATCCAATAATATGTAGATGTTACTTGCAATACTCTTTTCTCTGATCACTTTTAATGCACTCTTATTGACCTTCATAATGTCTTTATCTCCAACAAAGCTATTTGAAACACCATTTTCGTGTAGAGGACCTAGAGAGATCAAATTATTTCTCCATTGTGGTATCATTCAATGTTTGCACGAAACCATTGTCTATGAAAATTTTAATTCATCTCATTCCAATGGCAGTACATGTTTTATCATCATCTCAATTAACAAAATCAAAATTGCCTGACATGAATATGGTAAACCAATCCTTGTGCAACGTCATATGCTAAGAACAATGAGAATAAACAATCCACATTGTTGTGCACTTTCTAGATGAAACATAATGGATATCTCTTTCACTACTAGAGTCATCATTTGGAACCGTGTTTGTAAAATTGGATGAACCATGTTGTTTGTTTGGATAGTCCATCTTCTAAAACTCTTTTGTTTTTATGTTCTTTGATTTGGACATGTTCTTCGCATAACATGCTTTACCTTTGTTCCTCCCATGGTATTGACCTCCTTTTACATTTAGACCTTCGCTTGAAGATCTTTCCTCTAGATTCAATCTCCTTTGAGAATGAGATTGAACCGCGATAGTAATATCTTTCTAACTTGATAGTGTACTTCCTATATGTAAGAATTGTGACTACGTAATCAAATGAACATGGTTACGAGCACAACAAAATAATAGTTTTGTATTCGTCATCGACCTTCATCTCAAGCCTCACCAAATTGGTGATTGTTACATTTAAGGTATTGACATGTTGATGCTAATAAGATCCTTCCTACATCTTCAACATGTACAGTCGTTGCTTCACGAACAACTTGTTTGTGAACGTTTTTCATAGAAATTGATTTTCCAATCTATCCCATACCTCATTTAAGATGTTAGGTCTAGGAGATGATACATCGCTTCATATTATACGCATAAATGAATAATGCCTATGACTTTATCCTTGTTTGTCCAATTGACTTATATCATGTATGTCGGTTTTTCCTCAAAAACGCCTTTTGAAGATCTTGCTATGCCAACATATCATTAACCCTCTTTTGCCATAATGCAAATTTTTTTGTTCCGGCGAAATTTGTCACTTTGAATTTCACACCAGAGTTACTCATCATCTGATACCAATTTTTAGAACAACTACATGATCCTACAAGAATAAAACACAAGATGTTATATCATTGATTTCAGTAAAGTGTGTCTACATCTCCAACCATAGAACAATTGTAGTTCCTTTTTATTAGATGGATGAATTAGGATTTACAAAGTACAAATTATTTTAATTTAAATATTATTAATAAGGTTTAATTTACAACAGTACTCCTACCCACTTGTTAGTAACTATGAGCCATACTCAATACTTTTGAAGATTGAAAACTTTGTTATATTTTAATTTAAAACTCTAGTTAATTTTGGGGGTTACATTTTGGTATTAAACCAAGTCTATTTGATATCACGATCCAAAATCCAAGGGTTTAGAAGTGATCCGATCAAATATGTCAATAATTAGTGTAGTTGTATAATGAATGTTTTATTGCAGTACTTTGAGTAAATTACTTAGGTTGACCGCCTCAATAGATAGTTCAAGGAATGGAAATGAATAAGTACATCCAGAAGTGAGCGTTAAGTTGATAACGCTTATTGATTTGCAATAGACTTTGTATGAAATTATTTTGGAAATTAAATTTTGAATTTGTATATGATTATGAGCGCCTTGTGTTTTGATGAGGTATAAGATGTTGTGATTATTGTATTTCTTTTACATAAGCATGTTAACTAACTAAAATTGTCTTCTTGTCCTTCATGTTTGATTAGTATGTAAAGTGTGCACCTTATTATTATCGGGACTGAATAAATTAAATCTGATCAACTACCTTTCATAATGTGAATAATTTGATCAAATTTTCCATATAATTCACAATGGAAAGAATACTCATTAAGATTATATGAATATGTAAAATTTTCATTTATAACTGCATGTGGTTATATATGTTTTATACATGATACCATTTCTATAAATATAAGACCATTTTGAGAATTTTTTGTATCTCTTTTCATACGATTTTTTTCAACAACACTTTTTAAGAAAAAACTAGAGTACAAAAGCATTGCATGGTAGAATAAATATCCTAGCTATGTGGCACTCCTAAGCCATGATTTATCATTTGTAGCACCCTAATAAATATATTAAAATAACAATAGAAAATAAAATAAAATTTGGGGGATTAGACCGAGACCTAAGTTAACAATGAAGTGAATACCCATTATAAACCTTATCAGAAAAACTCATTTGAATAAAATCATGGGGAAGGAAAAAGGATGCAATACTAATACAACAAAATTAATAACCCCAAAAAGGAAAGGCTGACAAAAAAATATACTCTAAAAACTCAATCTATTTCTAGTGTAAAAACATTAATAATCTTATGAGGAAGAGTATTCATCCAATGTGAGTTTATTATGTGAAGACTAACATAAGCAATTATGTTAGGACAATAGAAATGATAAAGTTCCTATTTTTAGATCATAGTCTAATTAAATCTCTTTTTGTGAGTTATTTCAATGCGGTCCTGAAACCAATTAAGTTAGTATGGAGATTGGTAAATATGCATAAAATTTATAGCAAAGCAACCCATAGTATTGTCTCTAAAAATGGTACCACAAACAAATGCACCAGACCAATCCTAGTTGTGTCATTAGTATTGCATTTATTCCAAATAACCTTACGAGGGTGCCTAAAAACCACTTGATCAAAGGAGGCTTGAGAGATGGTTCTTAATTATGAAAGCCTTCAAAATCAGGAAATCATACATAGAATTGGAAGTGATAGCTTTAGTAAAAGGAAAAAATACACCTATAGTCATTTAAGTTTAACGCAATTTCCGCTTAAGTGTTTTAAGTTTATTTTATCTTGATTTGGTTTTTTAAGTTACATTATGTTTGCATCGTTAGTCATTTAACTCATTTTCTACGACAATTAGTTCAATTGAAAGCTTATGATCGTTTGAAATTTTATCAAATGATGCAACAATATATCTCTCATATTAATCATTTAGAAAACATTCATAAAATCTTTTAAAAGATCAATATTTTTTGATTTTCTCTATAAAAATTTAAACACCCATATAGCCTTAAAAGCTAGGTAGTACAAACTATCCACATAATCAACGACTTTAACTTCCTTAACATAAAAAATAACTTGGATAGTCAATTTATTGCGATGTTTCAATTAAATCTTAATATTTCATGACAGTAATTCAAATGACTGCATGCGTAATTTAATATATCTTTAAGGTTCATTGTACAAATGAATATAACCTAAAGGATTGAATCGATCAAGAATAAACTTAAAAAATCTATAAAAAAATTGAGTTAAACTTAAAAAATGAAAAATTTAATTTTGCCTTCATAAAATTATTACTTATAGAAAAACTAGCTAAAGTGTGCTCTTGCTAACAAAATAATAACTATGCAAAACCAAATAGTATGAATGATGTTGATAGTAGTAGAAATGATTACTTCCCTACATTGATTGGATCACCCGCTAATAATAACGTTGCAGAACATGTTAAATAGATTAGGTATCATAACAATATTAATAATAGAACTAAGCCATCTCCACAAATTAGTGACAAAAGCACAATCAAGAAAGAGATGCTTTCTTAATTAAACCATAATGCAGCCTCTCATCAGTGGAATGCCAGGCTCAGAACCTTTCTTAAATAAATAAGGCAGGTCATGATAAATTTATTAGATTCATCTATTTCATTAATATAAATAATATTTTATTATTTTTATTTTATATAAGATTTTGAATTTTAAATTATAAGTTTGTCAATTTTTTTTGGTGATTTAATTGTAAGAATTTATATTTATTTTTAACATATTTAAATGTATTATTATTAATTAAAATAGAAGAATTATGCTGTATAAAATTAAATTATTTAAAATTTTATATTAAATTTCAAAATTATATATTTAATTTCATCCATATATGAATTTATTAGTCTATTTAAAAATATATCATTACTTATTTAAAGATGTCAATGTTAAATACACTTTTAAATAAATTTGTAATCTCACTTAAAAAAATTTATGACAAATTATAAATTAGATTTTTGTATTAAATTTTTTTATAAATCAAATTTAAACTTTATAAAATTTAAGTCAATCTAATCTATATTTATTCTACTTTTGATGAGGAAGCACTACTTTGGACACATTCACTATACCTTTTATCTTTTTTGCCCACGGGAACGTTGAGTTAGTTGTTATCGGTTGTCCTTATTCTCATAAATATTAGAGCTACTTCTACCCGTGATTTTATGTTCAAACAAAACGAGGAGATTGGTGTTGGGGACATGTTTAACATTAACAGCAAATTAGCATTATTGGAGTTTCTACTTCATTTTTTTATTCTTCAAACTAGACAAGGGGAGAATAACCAATTATAGTGTGAGAAGGACACCTTTTTAAGGTAAATGTGAGTTTCTCAAAGGCAATTTTAAAACTAAAATTTTGTTTGAATAACACAGGATTGCGTTTTGTTTTTTTTTTTCTTTCAATTTTTGTTTAATATAAAAAAAAAATTATAATTATTTTTTATGTTTTAAAATTAATATCACTGTTAGATATAATCTCAATTTAGCAACTATTGACCATTACCTTTTATCATCGTCATTGTCACTCACCATTCACTTCTGACTACTGCCAACACCATTAGTCACTCATCTCTAATAATACCACAATCATTTTGACCACAACTATCACCATCGACCACTGCCATCACCGACCCCATCTATAGCCATCGTAGCTGCCACCGACTACCCACCTCTAACCACCACCACCATCATCACCATTGTCTACCCACCTTTAACCATTGCCTTCACCCACCTCCAACACCCCCAACCACCTATCTCTGACAAGCGTCACCACCATTTTCGACAATCGCCATCACCATCGACCACTGCCACCACCACCATCTGTAACACCTATCACTACCAACAACTCACTTCCAACCACCATCTCCCACTACCGTCCATCACTATAATCAGCGTCAGTTATACTCCGACAAACACCTTCAATCATTAATTCTCTCTTTAACCGTTGTAGTGATATTTTACAACTGATTAATACTACGGTAGTTATCTTCGACATCTACCATAGTAAAATTATTATAATTAATTGAAAATTAATCAATTGACTCCAAGAGTAAGTCTAAATACTTACTCCAAATCTTTATCCTTTATTATTATTATTATTAATTTTTTTTTAATAAGAGTCTGTTTAATTAAGAAAATTGCTACCGTGACTCCTTAAGGTCTATCTACTCTTTGCATTTAAATATGGACCGTATTTATTCATTCAATCTTCTCTCATTATCATCTCGCTAATTGCTCATCGTTTTTTCTATTAACAAATGCCCACCGTTTCTACCTCGATTTCAAAGAACTACTATACAAATTTGTAAGAACAAACCACGCCAAAAAGTGTATATATTGTGACAAATAAGAGAAAAAGTATTGATTGTAATAAAAAGAAAGAAGAGAAGAGGTATTGTTAGATATTATTTTTAGTTGGACAATAATATAATGAAAAAGTTGCGGTATATTGCAACAAACAATTAACAAAGGTATCGAAAAAGAAGAAACCATAGAAAGGCATAGCTATTCGTATAATAGCACAATAGCAGGTAGGTTAGTAGAAAGCTGAAGACGGCACAAATTGGTTTTTTGTGTCGGACTTCAACAAAAAGAATAAAGCCTCAATAGGTATTATTAATGATAAATCGTAGCCATTTATTATTACCAAAACCATGGGTCAAGATTTACTGTAAGTTTTTAGACTTACTCTTAGAATTAATTGATTCATTTTTTATAATTTATATAATATCTGAATTATTTAAAAATTATTAATTAAAATAAATTTTTTATTTTTTATTTTTATGTGTTCAGTATATTTTTAGATTTAATGTATTTATAATGGGACAAAAATGTTGAACGAGACCTAAGTTAATTAAAATTAAACTAACTTCTTAAATATTTTTATATATATTTATATAATTCTTATAATATTTTCGTATGAATTTAATTTTAAATAAATAAATGTCAATTAATACCTTACCACCAAACTAAAGAATGTCTAGTGAAAAATGAGAGGGAATATAATATATATATTACATTAGTTCAATTTTATCAAGACTAATAAAAAAAGTATAATATTGGTAAAAAAAATAATGAAAAAGTAATATCATATATATATAT
>JBBPBS010000549.1:3563222-3592778 GCA_037974835.1 Cicer judaicum | reverse complement strand
CTATTTGTTTAAGATTGACCTGTCCAATTGTCAAAACTAAAAAAAAAAAAACGCATTTATAGTTAGTTTAATTAAGTTAGAATGAACCATTGGATCACTGTAATGGAATTTCTAACTCATAATTAGTCTAATTATATAAGATTGCATTTGATCTTCAAAAATAAAATTTCTAAATCATAGTCAGTTTAATTAGTTAAGATTTAATGTGAGATCATAGAAATTAAAATTTCTTAGTCGTGTTTAGTTTGATTATGTTAAATTGAATCGTTGGATCATTGAAATTAAAATTTATTAGTCATATTTAGTATAATTATGTTAGATTGACCTATTGGGTCATTGAAATTAGAATTTCATAGTCGTATATAGTCTAATTATGTTTGAATGAGCTGTTTGATCATTTAAACTAAAATTTCTAAGTCATATTTAGTCTACTAATTAAGATTGAACCGTTAGATTGTCGAAAATTAGAACTTGTAAGTCATAGTTAGTCTAATTAGTTAAAATTAGACAATTTTATTGTTGAAATTAGAATTTTCAATTTATTTTTAGTCTAATTATTTAAGATTGAGTTGTTGAATTGTTGAAATTAGAATTTATTCATCATAGTTAATTTAATTGGTTAATAGTGGATCATTTGATTGTTGAAATTAGAATTTCTATGGTATAATTAATCTATTAGTTAAGATTGAACTATTTGATCATCCACATTATAAATTTTAAATTATAGTTTTTCTAATTAGTTAAGACCAAACCATTTGATCTATGAAATTTGAATTTCTAAGTCATATTTAATCTAATTAGTTGTTGAATAGCTCCATCATCCGAATTAGAATTTATAGGTCATAGTTAGTCTAATTAGTTAAGATTGAATCATTTGATCATCAAAATTAGTATTTATAGTCATATGTATCATAATTAGTTAAGATTTAACTGTTGGATCATCAAAATTAAATTTTTTAAGGCATAATTAGTTTAATTAATTAACATTGAACAATTGAATCATCGAAATTAGAATTTATAAATCATATCAGTATACTTTGTTAAGATCGAACTATCGAATAATCGAAATTAGAATTTTTGAGTGTATTTAGTCTAATTTTGATTATTCAACAATTAAATTTCAACTAATTGATTATGACATAAAAATGTAAATTTTAATGATTCAACATTTCAATATTTACTATTTAAACTAAATATAATTAGACCAACTATAACTTAAAAAGTTTACTATTTAAAAAATTTACAACATTTCAATATTTACTATTTCAATATTTACTATTTAATTTTGATAATCAAACAATTCAATCTATATAATTAGACCAACTATAACTTAAAAAATTTAATTTTGATAATTCAACGGATCAAATTTAACTAATTTATCAAATTGTGACTCTAAAATTCTAATTTTTTAGTTCATTTAATATTAATATATCATATATAAAAAAATGTTTTAAGTTATATATATACACACACTATATTATAGTTTCTAGCTTTAGAAAACTCGAGTTGATGTAATATATATTAGACATGCTCACATTTTATATAACACTAGCATGATGATAGAGCTGTCAAAACGGGCTACCCGACTCATATAGGATCACCCCTAACAGGTTATAGATTTCTTTTAATAAGACTAAAAAGTCATGTTTTAATATAAACTGAAAAAAAATACTACTCGAACTTGGCCCTAAACAGGTTACGGGCTGGGCGAGTAACCTTCACATTCTTTTTTATTCATTATATTTTCAATTTATTTGCGACTATTTTAACTTGAAAATTTTCTTTGATATCTATTTAAAAAAATTATGGTATACTACTTATACATTTAGTATGAGTCAATTTAAATGATCATTTAAAACAAATTATGGTGTATACCCGTCTAAATACACAAACTAAGTTTGAATTTTTCGATTAACACAAACTCAATTCAAAACTTTCAAAACAACACGGATTAAAATAAATTCATATTGGCCAAAAGTTAGAGATATTATCTAACATAACACAAATGAATTTAGATTTGTCTAACATAACCCAAATTCAAATAAAGTAGTATATAGTTCTAATGTGACTCTAAAATAAGCGTTTTTAGACTCTTTGAACAATATTCACATTTTCCAAAGTGTTGGATGATTGTCCACTTAAGAAAATAAATAAATTGATGATTAAAAATATATAACCAACTAAAGATAATATATATATATATATATATAAAACTGGATTGTATATCTTTTAGATCGTTTTTTAGTAGGCCAATTTTCCTCTTTTTATTTTTTTAAAATTAGTTATGCAAGGTAGCGGGCTATCCGGTACTTCATACGAGCTAACTCGAATGGATAACGGGTTTATTCGGACCGGACTAAAAAAACCATTGAAAAAATTGAGCTGAAATTATTAAAATCAAACCCTGTATTTTAGCAGGTTGGATGAACTGACCTTTTCGGGCTAACCTATTTTGACAGCTCTTCATCAGTGGTGGATCTTAAACATAAATGTTGAGGTAGCCAAATTTTAAAATTTTTAATGGATAAATAAAAATATATAATATAGTATTGTAAATAAAAAATTTATGTTGTAAATTTATAAAAATATATTAACGATCAAACTTTCAATGTTTATAAGATAGAACTAACAAATCAATTTTTAGTTGACTATTTTAATAATTAGAAATTAGTTTCTAAAAATCTTTTTTTTCTTTTTCAAATACTTAATTTTTCATAATTTAATTGTTATATTTTGTTAATATAAAAAGTTTTACATTGTCAGCACATCACAATAATCCATAAGTGTGATTTTAAAAGTAATTATAATAAAAGTTAAATTATTTTATTAATCTAACGATTATGATTAATTGACAATAGAAAATATCTTTACATTGTCGATGTATACAAATTAAAATGTCAAATTATATCTGAAATCAATAAATGTCTTGGTTTAGTTCAATTTGGACTTAAACTCATAAAAAATATCAATCTAATTTAATTAATATTGATTAAATTTTTGGTATCATAGGATCATTTGGTGTGATTTTTATATCTTTGTATAAAATTCACAATTATATCTCACGATAAAATTGACAACTCAAATAGTTGGAATTATGTTGAAAATTATAGTAATTGTTTTTGTAATTTTTTTTAAAAAAATAATTCTCTTTTATTTTTTTTATAATAGACATTTGAGTTATAATTTGACCAACAAAAATTGATGTAATTGATTCATGTTACGAATCAAATTGATCAATTTTTATTAATCAAATTATAAGTCAAATGTATCTTATATAAAAAAGACTAATATTATTGAAACACAAAACTTAACACAAGTTATGTTTCAATAAAATTTACTCAAACATGATGGTAAGTATTTAACAAATTATTTAACACAGTATTTTTCAAAAAAATTATTGGCTATTTGGGATAATCGTGGCTACTTATGTCCCCGAGAAGTTGTAGCTTATTGTGAATAAAAATGTGCTGACATGGCATTGTTTTTCTTATTATTTGTTAAAGCAATTAACTTCACTAAAAGAGGTAAAAAAATTTAGGTGCCAACAAGCCACTGAAAAATACACTAAAAACTTCCACCCCAAAAACAGTAAAATTAAGGAATGTATGTAAAAGTCTTCTAAATTAAATGGTTAAATGTCTTCTAAATTAAATGGTTAAATATGATTTAGTTTTCATCCCTCCGTTTCTTTTTAGTTGTCTTTTTCTTTTTAATAGTTTTACCGTGTACAAAGATAACTACTAAAATTTAGTATTTTTTGTTACCGAACTATTATTTATCTTTTTTCTTTAATGGACTTAATCATTTACCATTTCATTTTATATACTCCTTCTTCATAAGTAAAAAGGTGATTTCAAATTTTGATTATTATTATAAATAAAAATTAATTATTTTTGATTTATTTAATATAAATATTGATAATATACCTTTACTTTAATTAATATCGGTAGGTAAACAATGATACAATTTAGTAAATTTAAAATATGTGTTGCGTAAAATTTTTAAAATTAATTGTATTTAACTAATTTTCTTAAAACTATTAAAATAATTATTTTTATTTATAATAATAACTTAAGTGAGTATTTTTGTACCACCATAATTTTTGACAATAACGAGAATGTTTTTATTTTTAAAATAAATCAATAACGATAGAAATTTTAGTCATGATCGTCTTTTCATAAATCACAATAATTTTTTTTTTCTTAAAAAGTTTTTGCCAAAAATAATGATAGAAATAATACTCCATTTTTTTCTATTTATAAATACAAGTATTGGTGTATTTGATTTAAAATCAAATTTAAATAACTTATAGTATGATATCCTGGCAGATTATAGATAAGCATTATAAACACTCGTTTTTCAGCATTTACTTTTTCATTAACCAAAATTCATATGGATTCCACCCTTCAATATGGAAACAAATAAAATTGTGACGCTAAACCAATCGTGTATGGGAAAATGGGTCCTTTTATGAAGTAACTATCGTTTGGTCTCCCTATGCAAATTTTAATCAACAAATCCAAATCCTAACTTTAAGAAAAAATGCTATGAGAACATGCTAGTTTTATATATGCTTCGTTATTTATGCCATGATTTATTCTATGTGCACTTGCTCCATGTATTGTTATTGTATACATGTTTTCCTGGGCTAATCTTTCAATTTTTGCTGTCTGCAAAACTATCATGTTCTAAACCATTTTAAATTTGATTTAATACTTTGAACTGGTTTCAAACTAGTCTTTTGATGAATTTTCAAAACCAAATTTTTGATGAATTTTAAAAACATTGGTTTAAAACAAATGAGTTTTAAAATCAGTATTTAATGAACTTTTTAAAAATTATTAAAATCTTAAGAAGTTGATTTATTCAACTGCTTATTTATGTTGTTAAAATTATACAATAGAAACAATAATAGAAAGAAAAATAAGAGTGAAGAAAAACAAATCGTGGAAATTTTAATTTTAAAATAACATAAGTAAAATCCAGTGTAAATTAAAATTATAAACATGTATTGATCACATCTAACTTTATATCAACAATAATGTTTTATTCTAAATTGAAAACAGAAAAGCTTCCGGAGTGACAGTGGGTGATTTGAGGCTAATGAGTTCACTAAAGATAATTTGGGAGAATTGTTTCCGCAGTTGTTTAACTTAATTTTAGATAACACTTCAATTTTTTATTTATTGTTTTTGATTTGGTTTTTTATTTATTTTTAAATAATAATTTGATATTTTAGGTTTTTTTATTTATTTTTAAATAATAATTTGATATTTTATTTCTTTAAATATCAACAATGTTATCATTTTTTATAAAAATTCAAAAAATTCATCAAATTTTTCAAATAAAACCTATAAAATTAATTATTATCAAATTCATAACTCAAATATTCAAATAAAGTCATATTTTCATTATTTATTTGATGAATTTGATGTTGTTTCATATAAAAATATGAGTTTATTTGAATATTTGAGTTATGTATTTGATAAATATATAAATTTTCTTGAAATTAGTATTGAATTTTATGGATAATGTTTGAAGATTTTGATAAATTTTCTAAGTTTCTATATAAAAAAAGGATAATATTGATAACATTTTAAGATATAAAAGATAAATTTGTAACTTAAAAATTAAATAAAAGACTACATAAAAAAAAATATATGATTAAAGTGGTATATGAAATTAAGTTAAAGGAACGCGTGAGCATTTAAGCCAAATATTTTTTTTTAAGTGATTATTTTATTCTTACCATAGTTTTGGCTAAAACATTTTAAAAATGGTTGAACCAATTTTCTAATTAAATCTAATTAACTAATTTATTTAAAATTTATGATTCCATTTATGAATCATTTAATTCATTTGAACTTTTAGGTGCAACTTAGTTTATCAATATATTGGAATTAACCAAATATTTTGTTGACTTCTAAGGGTAACCACACCCTCTGTGTAACATAATACCATCGTCATCTGAAAACGAATGTTTTTTTTTTTTTTGTTGTTCTTAGAAATCGCGGTGTTTCACGGTCATCAGAGATGTTCACCGCATATATTTTTTGTTGCATGAAAGATTCTGACGCCTAAAAGATGGTGCTAATTTGTTACATACATATAGCTACATTGTTTGCTCCTCCATCTCTCTAGCTTGGAGTTTTTTTTACTATGGAGTTTGAAAGGTTGTTTTTTACTCTTTAGTGTTTTCCCGTGGACTAAGATGAGAACAAGTTGGATATGGATATAATAATTAACCACCGGATATAAATAAACGGATTTTGATATATCATTTAAAAAATATATATAGTCTATTTGAAAAACATTTTTGTTTAATCCAATTTTTTCTTAGATGGCTTTGGTGAAAGAAAAATAATTCTAATGTTAAATTTAGATAAATCACAAAGTTGATAATGTATCATCTATGAAAATTCCAAAGTATGATTATGGAGTGACAAAAGAAAAAGTAAAGTAACAATATCAATTTACAAGAAATAGAGTTTGAATTGTAAATTCCTATTTAAAATTTCTTGTTAAAAATTTAAGAAAATAACTCAAAATTAGTATTAGTTGTGAAAACAGAAAACGGAGAATGTTCTTGGTTAGTTAAAATCAACAATTTAACAAAAAGACTGAAAATAAATAGAGATAAGACAAGAGATATCACATAAAGATTCATCCTGGTTCACTGAATATGAGTTACGCCAATCGTCACAACCGTGAGATTTTCCACTAAACGTTCAAATGGAGAACATTCTTGGTTTTACACAGTCAGATCAATATTGATCTGTTACA
Organism: Cicer judaicum; assembly: GCA_037974835.1. NCBI lineage: Eukaryota > Viridiplantae > Streptophyta > Magnoliopsida > Fabales > Fabaceae > Cicer > Cicer judaicum. The sequence goes on along the minus strand of JBBPBS010000549.1, from coordinate 3,585,995 downwards.
ATAATTTATTTCCACCCAGAAAGATTCAATCAGGTCACCTATCAACCTTTAGAAAGAATTTTACAATTCACCTTTTAACCATAAAATGATTTTCTACAAACTACTCAAACTATAAACAACCCTTATAGTCATCACTTTACACAATAATGATTTAAAGATATTGGTAGAATCTAAGTATGCTCAACTCATGTTTGAGAATAGATTCTTGATAAAAGAATTCAGTAATATGATTATGATATTTGAAGAAAAACAAAACTGAATCTCTTGCGATTGAGAAGCTTTCAAGTATGTAAGTGATGAATTTTCTTAGCACTTGAAGTTCTACTTATTCCTTGAACTTGGGGTTCGTTTTATAGGCTTCAAGGAGGTCGATGACAACTATTATGACCGTTGAAAAGATGCCCAACTATCATGGGTCAATTTTGACCAAAGACTAGACTTTTTTAAACCTTGAATGCTCTTGACTTGAACATTCTACGTTTTTGCTTCTGTGATAATAATGTATGATCTGTAGCTTCTCTTTTTTGAATGTGATGATTCTATGTTTATGCACACAAACATCTCAGAGATGTGCTTAATGTATTTAGATTAAAATTGCCTTTTGATTCGTGCAAAATAGACTAGAGAATGATGTACTTATACAGGAGAATGCTTGTTAATATACTGGAGAATAATGTTATCATTTTGGGACTAATTTTAACATACTAGAGAATGATGTTATCATTCTGGAGACAGTTGTTAACATGCTGGAGATTAATTGTAATATGCTGAAGTGTTTCTTTTGGAGTGTTTCTTTTGCTCATATGAGAGTTGTATACTCCTTGTAGATGAACTGCAAATGCATTTGTAACTTGTAGGAGCTTTCTTTTCATTAAAGGATGATTTATGCATTCTTGTTGTAATGGAGTTGTGGAGAACATTCTTAGTGTCCTATCATGTCTGTCATGGATGTACTTGTTTCTTTATCAATTTGAAGATTGATCTTTCTTGTTAGTTCTTGATGCTTAGCTTTTGCCTTTGTTAACGTTTTGGAGTAGATCTTTCTGGTATGATCTTTGTGTACCTACTTATGGTACCTTTGCAATAGGGATTGGTTTATCAACAAACCAGTAATGTTCTTGTCTATCGCAAGCCATCAACTTTGGGGATTAATCTTATTTTTTATTCTTGATGTATTGTTTTGCTTTTGTCGATCATTTTCTCTTTGAATTTTTCCAAAATAATCTTGAGTATATAATTATGTTCCTATGTAGTAAATATTGGTGATTTGCAATATAAATTGATGGACTTTCATTGTCCAGATCGATCTTAAACTAAAGAAGACTTTGTTCTTTGTAAACTAGAATATTCTTAGTGTTGTGGTTGATTGCAAGTCCCACATCGTTTAGTGTGGGAGAATAAGGAGAAGGCCAAGGCTATATATTGGGTTTTGGCCCTTTGTTTTCAAATGCACCAGCACCAGTCAGCAATAGCACTTTAAGCTTGTATCTGACTTAGTTTAAATATTTGCTTTGTAAGAGTGTGGTTGTACTGGGGTGTTGGGTGTGGGTGAGAGAAGTCTATGTGTTGTAACAATTTTCACATAGTGTTAATTCTCTAGTTGCCGGTTTAGGCCGCGGCCGTGGTTTTTTCTCCGATTTTGGAGTTTCCACGTTATATTCTTGTGTTGTGATTGTGTCTTGATTCTTTTGAACTTATGTTGCTATGCTATTTTTCCCAACAACTAGCATCAGAGCTCTTGGTTCGGAGGTTCGGTGGGATAATTTTTCTTAGTATGCTCTGTGGTTGCAGCTTTGTCTGATCTTCCACATCAGAAAATAATTATCCTTGGTATTGTTAGGGGAAAGGTGATACTGTGAAAGTGCTTTTTAGGGAGGTTCTAGCTAAGGAAAGACTTGGTATTTAAGCGTATCTGTTGTGATCCACCTCTCTTTCCTGGGAACTTACCTGGTGCACAGTTCACAGTCTGCGTGCAGCTGCTATGTCTTATTCAAGTGTTATGAAGTTTGACATAGAGAAGTTTGATGGAAGAATCAATTTTGGCTTGTGGAAAGTACAAGTCAAGGATGTGCTTATACAATCAGGATTACACAAGGCGTTGAAAGAAAAAGACTCTGAGACAAGTGCTGGCAAGGTCTCCCTTGTTTTGGTAGATGATGGTGATCTCATCTAGAAGACAAAGTTTGTCCTTATGGTATTTCTGCTATACCATGAAAAAGGACAAGTTATTGCTAGCGGATTCAGAACAGCACACGGACATTGGTTGGCATTGATGCAAGGTGTGTGGTGATGGCTGAAGAACTTACTGGAAGCCAACATGGGAGTTGCACCATAAATTTCAGCAAGGTTTCGACATGAGAAAATTCTTGGAATGGTTTAGTTCCAAGTGGAGAAAATTCTTGGGATGGTTTAGTTCCAAGTGAAGTGTACTTTTTATGGTGGAGTATGATTGTCGGTAAGACAATGAAAGCGGAAGCTGTAACTCTTACAATCAAGGTGGAAATTGTTGGGGTTGATTGCAAGTCCCACATTGTTTAGTGTGGGAGAATAAGGAGAAGGCCAAGGCTATATATTGGGTTTTGGCCCTTTGTTTTCAAATGCACCAGCACCAGTCAGCAATAGCACTTTAAGCTTGTATTTGACTTAGTTTAAATATTTGCTTTGTAAGAGTGTGGTTGTACTGGGGTGTTGGGTGTGGGTGAGAGAAGTCTATATGTTGTAACAATTTTCACATAGTATTAATTCTCTGAGAGAAGTCTATGTGTTGTAACAATTTTCACATAGTGTTAATTCTCTAGTTGCCGGTTTAGGCAGCAGCCGTGGTTTTTTCTCCGATTTTGGAGTTTCCACATTATATTCTTGTGTTGTGATTGTGTCTTGATTCTTTTGAACTTATGCCGCTCTGCTATTTTTCCCAACACTTAGATTAATGTTGTCAAAACCATAACGTTCTTGGATTTAAAGTTGTTAAAAGGAGAACGTTCTCCGTTTTTCTAGACGTCAGTTTTAATTATCAGAACATTCTTTGTTTTTTAGACCGTTTTCCAAAATGATCAGAACATTGTCCATAATGTTCTTTGTTCTGGACAATCAAGCTGGAGAATGATCAGTCTTGGTTGAATTTCCTTGATTCATCATAATCTATAGCTTTTCTACTCTATATTTTGAATTGATTCTTTGTTAAGATGAATCCTTTATATTCTTTGAAGAGTACATATCCCATGATTGTGAAATACAGAAACAATGATTGTGAAATCCAGGGAAAACTTCTTCTTCAATAGAGGAGATAATTTGTTCTTGAAATCACAAAACTGTGGAGAACGTTCTCCGTTTTCCAGACTTCTGTCAAGAACATTATCTGTTATATCTTTGTACTTTTGCTTCCTTTTCAAATGATCTTGCTTCAAATTTATAGCATAGCATGATCATTGATTGTTGTATTTGATCATATTCTTCATGAAGATGCTATCTGGAATATGTAATAATCATTCTCTTGAATGATTGATATATGATACATTCCTTTTGAGATTATTTCATCATCGAATGGATACTTATGCACTTCGATGAAGTGAATGACTTCTTGCTTGTTCACTTATGCCATTCATGTTCCTTAAACAAAACTCATATGCAATCATTAGTAGACCACCATTCATAAAACTTAATCTTTTATTTATAAGGTTTGTTGTCTTTAAAACATACATCAAAAAGGTTTTTGACTCAACAAAAGGATCTAAGAGAAATATCAAAGTAAGCAAAAAGGTACATACCAAAATATACTCCACAAAAACAGAACATTCTCCACAAGAGCATCATGTTCTCCACAAGAGCATAATGTTCTTGATTGTAAATATATTTCATCCAATCAAAACTAATGTTTCCTATCATGATGATATGCTTGAAGAACATCAACAACTTCTAAATAAGTTTGAACCATTTTCTTTTTGCACTCCTACACCTACCTCACAACTTACCTTTCCTCTAAAATATATCATCATATCAAATTATTAGAAGACAAAATGGTGAAATAAGAACTTGATTGATATTCCAACATATAAAAAGATTTCTCGTTGTTGAAAAAGATCACTGAATGAATGGAGATAAATGAACGGAAGATTGTGTCTATTGTGGAGGATATGGCTAGTAGCGGAATTTTGTGCAACAAGTGCTTGACTATGGTAAGGTTGCTGTCATGCCTGATTTAATTGATGTGCATGTACATCTTGATGAACCTAGAAAAAATAATTGGGAGAAGGCAACAGTATAATTGGTGGTCCTTTAGAAGAAGCATATATTTACATTGTCCTCTTCTCTAATTCAAGTGCTTCATTGGATCTTATCAAGGTATATTCTTATCATGATTACTATTTAATTCATTCATGGAACTCAAATCCTTATCATCAATTCAACTTATCATGTTAAATGAATTAACATCATTTTCTACAAATTCACCTCTTTATATCTTTGAAAGCATTTGCTATCATGTTCTCCAATTACTTTGCATATATTGAGTAGTCTATACATTGCTTGATGATTGAGTATAATTTTTTGAATATGGCTTTGAAAAAAAATTGAGTTTATAACGTGCCTTTTGAAAAATATCCTTCTTCAACATATTTTAAATATATATTCTTGTTTAGGATTTATTTTTGAAGGATTTCAACAAGAGAATATATGTTTGGTCTTCATGAAAATGATTTGTGTCTCTTGTTGCTTTAAAATTCAAAACTAATAAAATAAAATAAAATAATTATGGCATGAAGTCAAAAATTGATATTTGAACATTTTGAGGCATATTAATATATGTCTTTGCAAATGAGTATTATTTGTTGCTTAGTTATTTTGTGAAAATTGATCTCAAGTGTTTAAATTTATTTTAAACATGATAGATATAAATAGCAACAATAAAAAACCTCCTACACACTTGCTAATAAAAGTAAGCTTGAACATGTGCCTTATTGTTAATTTGTGTCATTGCAAAAATGTTATAACAAAACAATTTTTTAATGTGAGCAAATATCTTGGCATATCTTTTGATCCATTTAAAAATATAGTTTTCGAAAAATACAAACATTAATAGCATAAGAATATTTTGTAAAGAGAGAAAGTATATTTGACATGATATCACATTCATCTTATTTTGCTTCCCTGTATGCGTTCATTCTCTCTAGTTCTAAAAAATGAAAAACTGATCTATTTATAACAGTAAGCATGATCGTGTTCAAATTAAAATGTTTCCTCTTGTGAAAGAGGGCAAATAGCAAATAGACATCTTGCTTGAGTATAATTATATGATATTACTTTTGTTATCATTATCCATATCTTGATTACAATATTGACTTAAATGATTATTGATCGTCATACATGCTATGATCCTTGATGTTAAATGTCAACTTGACAAGTTTGTTAAATGAATGGATTGATCAACCAAATGATTTCTATGTGTAATATACTCATACTATTGCTCCATACGTTTGTACTTCATTTTTATTTCCCAACCTTTTTGATAGATGTCAAAAGAGGGAGAGAAATATATGATGACTATAAGATGAAAGTATTTAAGGGGGAGTTTTTAACTAACACTTCTATATGATTATTATTAGAATAAAAATTAAAAAATAAATTAACATGTTTGTCATCATCAAAAAAGAGAGATTGTTAAGACAAAATCCCAAATTAATATTTGGATGATAATTAAACAAAGGTCAATTAAGACTTCTAATTATGATTCTAAGTATTTTGGTATTTAACACGTGTGTTCGAATGTGTTCATCAAAGATCGGTACAAAGCATTACAAAATAGATCATATTAAATGGAAGCAAAAATATACAAACAGAATGAAGAACGTTCTTGACACAAGTCTAAAAAAAAAAAAAAAAAAACGTTCTCTACAGTTCTAAAACAACAAGAATGACCATATCCTCTTTTAAGGAAAAGAAAGCTCTTGGGATTTACAAATGTGTTTCCATTATTCCACTAGGAATATACAAAGCTCATATCAACAAAAGAATCACTCCAAAAGACAAATGGAAAAAAGATATGGATTATGAAAAATCAAGCAAGATCATTTCTCCAAATTCAACAAGATCATTCTCCAAGTTTAAGCAAGAACCAAGAACAATCTCGAGTGGATACTTCAGCCTATCTCTAATATGTTTGCACATATGATAAAGGGATCATGAATCACTGTCAAAGATGGTTGACAAAGAAGCTTACAGTTCAACATTCTTCAAAGCAGAAAACGAATAATGTTCATACAAGAACATTCTTGTTTTAAATCTGATCTTATCCATTAAATTGACAGATTGGATTGGACACCTAAGTTGTACCTCTGAGCAACCTTCACACATGAGAAAAATCAGGGAATCATGCAATAACTGTCTGAAGTTCAAAATCCGGCAAATCACTCAAAATAGAAACGAATAACGTTCTTCGTTTTCACAAATTTAATCCAAGAACATTTTTGTTTACAAAGAGCAAAATCTACTATAATTTAAGATCAATTTGGGCTACGAAAGTACATCTATCTACAATGTGAATCATCAATATTCATTACAGAGGAATTTAATAATCTACACAATATTGTTTTGGATAGATTCATTCAAAGAGGACCAACAAAAGCAACACATCAAGATCAATCTCCAAAATGATGAGCTATAGGCAAGGATAGCCATGACAACAAGGAAACTGGTCTTGCCTTTTTTTTGCAGAAAGCATGACAGTTAACAGTTGTCAAAATCCAACACTTATACCAAACATAAACGAATAACTTCTTGTTTTGCAAAATAATATTCTTGTTATTCTCTTTTAAGGGAAGAATTAAAACAAAAAAATTTCCACAATCCCAACCACAATCTAAAGAGTATTAAAACTTCTCAAATCAATGGTGAAGTCCAAAACTCGAGTTGAATTCCCAAAGGATAAAAATAACCTCAAGATTGATCTCCAAACTGATGAGTTATAAGCAAAGACACAAGTACATTGCACTTACAATATTCTGCAGAAAGCTCTGCATAATTCTGACATGGAAACAATATCAAAACTGGAATTTGACAACTCACTCACTCCCCTCATTCATGTTTTCCATCAAACTCAAAAGCAAAAACGCTTTTCGATAGTCAAGAACGTTCTGGATAACAATATAAACACATGTTTAATTGCTTTAAAATATATCTAACACTTGGGAAGTGTGCCCAACGACTATATTCATTTTAATATGAATATTTAAAGCCTTTTATCATCTATAAATTGATGTCACTTGGAAGATGAAGGTAAGAGTTCAATTTACAAATCTACCAACACTTATTCAAGTAAGAACAAGTCAAAAATTCTTCAAGCAAACTCCAACTCTCTTCACTATATTTGTGATCCTTATTTACTGAGTTTGTCTTTATTTTATCTTAATCAAGTGTTGATAAATTTCATGATCCTAAACACATTTATCATACACATCATTTATAACTCAAGCCTATCTTTTATGTTAGATTGAGTGTGTTTGTAAAAATCCTTTCAAGGATGAAAGATGATTGTAAAAATCATTTCCCGATTGAAAGGTAAAGATTGTGATTAATCAATGTGTGATTAAGAGAAAATTTGTGAAAGATAACTTTCTTGGTTATGAAGCACATAGTTAACATCTCACAGTTGTGAGGACTATACTAGCTCGAGTTGGGTGAACCAATATACTTTTTGTGTGTGTGATCTTTCTTTCTCTTATCTCCATTTATTTATCATTCACTAAACACTGATCACATGATGAAGTTTTTATTGTTATATTACTAACGAAGAACATTATCTTTTTATTGTTTATCAAACGAATATCATTTCTAAGTTAATTTATATTAAGTACAAGAATCAAAATTTTAAAAGGATCATAATTCAAGCCCCCTTTCTTGTGATTGACATTGCTACTTCAGAATTCTCTCTTGATGCCACTTGTAGGAACAAAAGAAAGAAATTATCACTTTCACTTAATTATGGAATCTTAAACACTCAAGATGATGGTTGGGTATGACCTCAGTTAGACAGAAATTATGCAGAATAATGCCTATTCTAACAATATGCGCAACAGTTTAATAAATTCGAAATTTACTAAACAAAAGATTAAAAAAGGTTCCAAAAAGATCAATCCTAAAGAAAATCAACAATAACAATTATTGTTAAAATGAAGAGTGCAGCATATACATTTATCATTCAAGATATTGATTCACATACAAGCATGCTAAGACAACCTTTCATATAATATCAAGATACGAAGAAATTCATTTACGCATACAATCAATATCAATCAAATAATCAAAGTAGAAATTAAAAAGAGATAAGGGAAAGAAAAATGTACACATTAATTTTTATACTGGTTCAGCTGTTGTTGAACGGTCTACGTCCAGTCCTAAGATCAACTCTGATCTTAGCCTTTCCACTAGAATGTCTCAGCATCAGTTTATAGATGTTTCAGCTCCTCGCCTATCAATCTTAAACTATTCTTTCTATTCTATCCTTATCTCCCTGAATCCCAGAGTTTATCTCCCATAAACTCTTCCAAGATTTCAGTCAAGTGTTTTCTTGATGAGATCCCTCAATCACAAAAGATCACTACCAGTTAAGACTGGATTTCTATTCTTATCTCCCTGAATCCCAGAGTTTATCTCCCATAAACTCTTCCAAGATTTCAGTCAAGTGTCTTCTTGATGAGATCCCTCAATCACAAAAGATCACTACCAGTTAAGACTGGATTTCTATTCTTATCTCCTTGAATCCCAGAGTTTATCTCCCATAAACTCTTCCAAGATTTCAGTCAAGTGTCTTCTTGATGAGATTCCTCAATCACAAAAGATCACTACCAGTTAAGACTGGATTTCTATTCTTATCTCCCTGAATCCTAGAGTTTATCTCCCATAAACTCTTCCAAGATTTCAGTCAAGTGTCTTCTTGATGAGATCCCTCAATCACAAAAGATCACTACCAGTTAAGACTGGATTTCTATTCTTATCTCCCTGAATCCCAGAGTTTATCTCCCATAAACTCTTCCAAGATTTCAGTCAAGTGTCTTCTTGATGAGATCCCTCAATCACAAAAGATCACTACCAGTTAACACTGGATTTCTCAATGTTATTTGATTACAGAATTTGTTTACAGATGTTCTAAAAACAGAAATACACAGAGTTTGTAAAGCAAGCTTCTTCTCTAAATGTCTTTCTCTTTGCAATCTTTTTCATCCTTTGTTGATCAAGAATGAATAAGGTTCAAGTCTGAAAAAGTATAGTACAATGTTATTTTCAATGTGAGAAAGTGACTATTAGAAAATTCTATGAATGTCAAAGTGTATTAGATTATTATGAGAAGAAGAACTTGAAAAACAGTTTATATAGATTCAGAAAAACAACACATGAATCGATTTACCCAATCGATTTATTAAAGTTATAGAGCATACTAAGCGATTTATCAAATCGATTTCGCGAGTCTTGTTTTTCTTGAATCTTGAAACTGCTTAAACTAATCGATTTACCTAATCGATTATTTTAAAGAATTCTTTAGAATTGAATAAGAGTTCATATTTGAATCTATTTGTATAATCGATTTGGTATGTTTCGTTCCAACAACGATATCAAAACAATCGATTTACTTAATCGATTCAAACATTCACATAATCGATTTGGCCAGCACTAAGACTTCTCTGTTTGTTAAAACTTTTGTGCTAATCGATTTGGTCAATCGATTTCGCTAATTATAGAGAGACCTTAAATCATTTAATCGATGTGCCTAATCAATTATGGACTTATGTCTGAAGAACAATGTATCAGTTTGTTTCATTCAATCGATTTACCAAATCGATTGATGCCAAACTTATTGCAAAAGACATATATCAATGGATTGTGCTAATTGATTGTGTATGTCCCAGACCAAGTTCATTTTTAAAACTTATTTTGTTAAATCGATTTTCCTAATCGATTTATTAAAGTTGGTTTGGCTTTGTGGCTTTCACAATCGATTGTGTCAATCGATTTAAACAAAGAAAATAAACTTGTGATTGAAAGAATCGATTTGCCAAATCGATTAGCTTGTAAGGCATGCTACCGACTTGCACAATTTAATTTTAGTAAATGTGCCAATCGATTTAAGCAATCAGTTTAGTCGTTGTGATTTAAACAATCGATTTGCCTAATCGATTTAAGGCTAACTGGCTCTCTGACTTGCACAATTTATTTTCTAATAAATGTACCAATCGATTCACCTAATCAATTTATGGCATACTTGATTTTCAAAAAATGTGCCAATCGATTTTGCCAATCAATTGATTAATCACAGACTACATAAATTCATACAACCCTTTTACAAAATCAATTTGTCCAATCGTTTTGCTCAGTGAATCTTCCAACTTTTGTTGATTCCTTGATTTCCAAGCTATTGTAGAGTTGAGTTGTTGTTCCTGAAATTTATCTCAGTTCAAAATGTTAGATTTATCACATGATGTATGTTTGTCAATAATATCAAAAATGGACTTATGTCTAACACAAGAATCAAATGAGTAACTCAAACACTAGATGAATTTTAATGACCGGAAAATGATGTATATTATTGAATTGATAAAATAAGTACAATTGCAAAGGCTTATATACATCACCACATAACTTGTTTTAACTAACTTCTGAACTAACAAACTAAATTATTACATTCGACATTTGTAAAATAATCTAGGAATAGGGAACACAATTTGGATGCTTGGTCATCTACTTCATTTGTTTTGAGTTTTGTTTTCCATATTTGTATTTTACATATTAAAGAATCTAAAGTCAACATACTTCAGACTTTAAAAAATGGAAGATGATGAAAACATAGAAATAATATTTGTGAGAGTTTAAACATTAGTTCACAGTCTTAATGTCTCGAGCAAAAGTTATAGATTGGTTTGTACTACATATACTTTTACATTGAGTGGTGCTCATAATATGCATTAGAGAATAGCTCAAAGTATGTTGATGAAGAGAAGAAAAAGGAGAAACATAATAAACAACACACTACTTTTTCTCATTAACATTTCATAAAAAAGGAAGAAGATACAAAGCCATTGAGAAAAGCTTTTGTAGGTTTGACACTTGAACCAATATGTCGTACCAAGAAAAATTCCATTTTCAAGGATACTTTCGAGTTAAAGTTGCATCATTGGGAGCCAATATGGTTCTAATGGAGGAAAAAGAAAAAGGTGAATTACATGCACTAGATGATGAGGAATAGGAATGGTTGGAGCAATGGTTCAAAGTAATAAGACCATGAAAATCTATAGACTTAGACAACGAAAGATTGGTGTGAGTTCAAGTTTATGGAATTCCGGTGCACGCATAATTCGGAAGACCTGATGGCAAGATCAATCGATTGGTCTATTTCATTTAACAAATGGAGTTGTTTAGTTTACTAGTTTTAGGAAAGAATTTAACTTGGTCAAACTTGATGGCAGTGCAAGGAGTAAGATTGATCGATTTTTGCTAATCGAAGGAGTGATTCAGAGTTGGAAGGTAATAAGTCAATTGGTGGGTGATAAGAACATTTCTTATCATTTTCCCATTTGGTTGAAATGCCCAAAAGACAACTAGGGCCCCAAACTATTATGTTTAACAATAGTTGGAATGATCATAATGATTTCTTTTTCCTTTTGTGAAGTAGAATTGGGAGTCCTTTAAGGTTGAAGAAAAGAAAGCTTATGTGTTAAAAGAGAAATTTTAAAACTCCTTATAGGGAAACTAAGAGTGTGCATTAAAGAAGTGTTTGGTTGGATCAACCTATCTATTAAAGAGATGTTAGAGAAATGAATGACTTAGATTCGAATTTAGAGTTTGTTGACAGTAAGCTAGATATTTTCAAGAAGGTAGGGGTTGAGGAGAGTTTTTGGACAAAAATCAAGACATAAGTGGGTGGAAGATGGAGATTCTAACACTAAGTTTTTTCATGCAGGTACGTCGTTGAAAAAATCAATTAATTGCACTTTAAAATGATGCAAATTGGATAGAAGATGTGATGAAATTTATTTAAGAATTTCACGTTAATTCAATCTTGCCTAAAGTTGTAACTTTCTCATTTTTAGGTTTGATTTTGAAAGTAGATAGTCCACATAATTTGGGAGAGTACAGGCCAATTTTCTTGGTTGGTTGTACGTACAAGGTTATTTCAAAAGTCCTCCCAAATAGGTTGAATATTATACTTGGGAATCTAACATCTCAAACTCAACCAACTTTTGCTCTTGGAAGACAAATGTTAGATGGGGTGATCATTGTGGACGAATTAATTGATCTAGCCAAACATAAAAAACATTGATGCCTTAACCTTTTGCTTTTTGGGCATTCCAATAGGAGTCAATTTGAGAAGATTCTCCTTTGGAATTTTGGTTGTGGATTCTTTGAAGCAAAGAGTCTCGTTGTGGAAAGGGAGACATTTATCAATAGATGGTCGTGTGGTGCTTATCAACTCAATTCTAAGTAGTCTTATACTATACTACTTCTCTTATTTTACGGCTCTAAAGAAGGTGATTAACAAGATTATTAAAATACAAATAATTTTCTTATGGGTTGGAGGAATGGACAATAGGAAAATTATTGAGATTAGTTAACAAAAGTTGTCTTCCAAAGGAGGAATGAGGACTTAGAGTAAAAAATTTGCACGTTTTCAATTTGTCACTACTTAGTAAATGACTTTGGTGAGGACTATCAGATTCAATCTGTCACGATTGAAAATTTTGAGTATTTTTCGAATTCGATTGACTCAGCACCAATGTTTAAAAATAGAGAAAATATTGAGAAACTTTTAAAAACAGAAAAATGAACTTTGAAACTAAATTTTGAGTTTGTGAGTTTATGTGTCGGGAAGGTATTGTCACCCTACTACATCCGTTAAAATATAGTTTACCTATAATTAATTGTGCAAAAAAATAAGTTTGTTTGATTAAAATAATTATTTAAAAATACGTGTTTTAAAATTATTAAATTATAATAATTTATGTAATGTATTTTGAACTAATATTTTATTGATTTTATTTTATTTTTTGAAAAAAATTAAATAAATAATGATTAAATAAAGTAAAGCTTGAAGCATCATTTCAGAATAATAGAAAGGGGATAGACATCTTTCAAAACAGCAAGGCTACGCATCATTTCAAAACAGTGAAAGGTAAAATCCTCCAATATTATATCAACTAGACGTCCTTCCATTCCATGTTTCTAGCGGGGCTTGGTCTTTGACATTTGAAGTTGGAAAGCGATTTGCCAAATAGACCGCACAAGAAACTGCTTCAGCCCAAAACTCCTTTGGCATTCTTTTGGATTTTAGCATGCATCTTGCCATGTTCAAAATAATTATGTTCTTTCTCTCGGCCACTCCATTCTGTTGCGAAGATCTTGGAATTGTTAATGGACGACGAATTCCATGAGTTGCACATAATTCATTAAACTCCTTCGAAGTGAATTCGCCTCCTCGATCAGATCTCAAAGCTTTGATTTCATGACCGCTCTCCTTCTCTACAAGAGCTTTGAAGTTCTTGAAAGCAACAAAAGCTTCTGATTTTTGTTTTAAGAAATAAATCCAAGTTTTTCTACTAAAATCATCAATAAAGAGAATTAAATATTTACTCTTACCAAATGAAGATGGATTGATTGGTCCACATAAGTCAGTATGCACAAGTTGTAGTTGCTTAGTTGCTCTTGATGTGTTCTTCTTTAGGGAAACTTGATGTGGATGATTGATTGAGGGCATCCCTTTCACCGTACCCTTTTTTTCCCCATAATTTTAAGTGCACTAAAGTTCAAGTGGCCATACCTCATATGCCAACGCCATGCTTCATCTTGGACACTCATCTTCAAACATTTTCCTTCAATAGTTCTGAGGTTCAAGATAAACATTCTATTTTTTGACATAAGAACTTTAGCAATTAAATTGTTATTTTGATCTCTAAGCCAAAGATATTTATTTTTCATGAGAATTTCATATCCTTTTTCAAGAAGTTGACCCAAACTCAAAATATTACTCTTTAATTTAGGAACATAGTATAAATCACTAATCAACTTATGGCTCCCATCATCAGAAGAGATTAGAATTGTACATTTTCCTTCAATTTTCACTTTTGATGAGTCTCCAAAGGAAACATTTCCATTCATCTTTTCATTAAGATCCACAAATTTCTCTTTGCATCCACACATATGGTTACTTGTACCATTTTCCAAGTACCATGAACTATTAACATCTTTCTCTTCTTCCTTGAGTGTTAGCAACAAAGTTGACTCTTCATCTTCGTCAATAAGATTAGCCTCTTCTTCCTCCTGATTAGGAGCATTACGACATTCCCAAGAAAAATGGTCAAATTCATAACAGTTATAACCTCTTCCTCTTCATAACATTCCCAATGTCATACCTCCTTTCACTTTGATTATAGCCATAACCTCTTCCTCTTCCAAGAACTCTTGGTGATGAATGACTTCTTTCTTCGTAGTTTGATTCACGGTTGAAACCTCTTCCTCTTCCTCCTTGGCCACGACCACGTCCTCGTCCTCTTCCTTGTTCACGTCCATGTCCGTTTTGACTATTGAATCCTCTGTTATCCTTCAACGAAGCTTTGATCTTGAGAACTTGCTCTAATGACTCCTCTTGCATTTTCTTCATTCTTTCTTCTTGAGCTTGCAATGAACCTTATCATTCCTCAATAGACATTGAGTCAAGATCTTTCGATTCTTCAATAACACATACCACATAATTGAACTTAGGAGTCAAGGAACGAAGAATTTTCTCCTCTACACGAACATCTTCTATCTTGTCTCCATATCTCTTCATTTGATTAACAATTGTATTCACCCTTGAGCAATAATCTGAAATTGATTTGGTATCCTTCATCTTCAAAGCTTCGAAATCTCCCCTTAGAGATTGAAGTCTTATCTTCTTCACCTTGTCAATGCCTTGGAGTGATTTTTCCAAAATCTTACAAGCTTCCGTTGAATTTGTAGCATTGGCAACCTTCTCAAACATAGAATCATCCAAACATTGATGAATGAGAGTAAGAGCTTGTTGATCCTTCTTTCTTGTTTTTGCCAAAGCCTTATTCGCTACTTGAGACAATGCCTCTTCATCTAGTGGCTCATCATAGCCTTTTTCAACAATCTCTCATACACCTTGAGAGCCAATCAATGCTTTCATACGAAGGCACCATTTTTCATAATTCTCTTTCTTTAGAAGAGGAAAGTGAAAAGTAGTGTAATCAAGAGTCGCCATTTCTCAACTCTCACAACCAAGCTCTGATACCACTTTGTTAGAGAAATGAGGTATTTCTAATAGAAAACTCTCAATTTGCTTGATGCTTAATGTCAAGTACAAGTAGGTATTTATAGGTACAAATAGAAAACTCTAGACACATTTATAAGAGCTTCCTAATTAATACCAACTTCTAGGAACTTCCTAATTAATAGTGACTTCTAGGAGCTTCCCACAATTTTCTATAATTAAAACACTTCTAAATTCTTACATGAAAATTCTACATGGTTCTAGAATTATCTAATTTCAAATTAGTAATAACAATAACAACATTTTTTTTTGGTTTGTAGATCAAATATAACAACATTTATACACATGGGATTGGAATTAGGAATATTTTTTGATACATTACATGGTGAGTTAAGTTTTTGGTATATAAGAAGTACAACTCGATGTAGTTTTTTTTCTTTATATTACGGTATAGAAGAAGTATGCTAATGTGAAATATATTTTCATTGTTAAAAGATTTAAAAAAAACAATACAATTAATAGAAAAGATATTCAATAACCTTTAATGTATTTTTGGACAAGATAATTAATTTTTTTTAATTAATAATTTTAAATGATTCAATTAAATTTACTTTATTTATAATTTTACTTTTTTATATAAAGTATTTAAAATTTTTATTCTTATAAATATATATTTTGTAATAGAATAATAATAAAATAAAATAAAATATAATGTTGTGGAATATTTTTAAGTAAAATAAAAATAGTAAATGCTGCTAATTAGTATGTAAGAGATATGTTGTCCTCTTTCTCTAATTGGTTAGTTACTTTTTCAGCTTTTTTTTCAAAAACAACTTTGCATTTTATTTTCAGTCTTCTATTTCACTTTTAAACTATAAAAATATAATCAAATAATTCTTTAAATATTTAAAATCTGTTAAATTAAATTATTTATTCTATTTCTATAATTTTAGATTAAGTAAGAGAGAATAACTATATTTAAATCATAATTCAAGTAATATTGATATTATTAAATTTAACATCCTATCTGAAATTAAAATTCTGTAATTAAATTAAGCACCCTATTCTTGTTTCCTAGTACTTGAGAGTTGAGACAAGAAAAGTTGTATTTGTCTGAAACGTCTTCACACGTGGCAAGCAAGAGTGACACAATATAGAGTACATCGTATATAGTCACAGTTTGGTCAATAACCGATTTGAGCTTAGTGACTGCTGCTACAAACAATTGTTCTCTGATTTGTAATCACTTCTCTTCTCTTTCTAAATCATGGATGCTGCTGCTGTTGGTGGAGCTTTTCTCTCTGCTTTCCTTCAAGTTCTTCTCGACAGGCTTGCTTCTCCTCAGCTTGTTAACTTCATCTATGGAAACAAGGTTGACGCCAATTTGATCCAAAGGTTGAAGAACACTCTTTATGCTGTTGAAGCTGTTCTGAATGATGCTGAGCTGAAACAGATCAAAGACTCTGCTGTTAACAACTGGCTTGATGATCTCAAAGATGCTCTCTATATTGCTGATGACCTTCTCGATCACATTTCCACCAAATCTGCTACTACTCAGAAAAACGAAGAGGTGTGTACTACTGCTTCTAGCTACTTGTCTCGCTTTTTCAACTTTCAAGAAAGGGATATGGTTCGTAAGTTAGAAGATATAGTTACTAGGCTTGAATCCATTCTCAAACTCAAAGATATTCTTGGTCTTCAACATATTGCAACTCACCACCACTCTTCTTGGAGAACTCCATCAACCTCTCTAGATCATGGATCTAACATATTTGGTAGAAATCAAGACATAGAGGCCATACTCAACTTACTGTTACATGATGGTGATGATGTTGATAGTGATAAGATTTCTGTGATCCCTATAGTTGGCATGGGTGGTGTGGGGAAAACCACTTTAGCCCAATCTGTGTACAATCATGATGACACTATAAAGCATAAATTCGATGTTCAAGCATGGGTTTGTGTTTCTGATGATTTTGATGTTTTGAAGGTTACAAAGGCCATTGCTGAGGAAGTTAAAAGTGCTTGTAACACAAATAATTTGAATATTCTTCAGCAAGATTTGAAGGATATGTTGACCGGAAAAAAGTTCTTAATTGTTCTGGATGATGTCTGGACCCAAGATTATGACAGTTGGAATTCTCTTATAAAGCCTCTTCGATGCGGAGCTAAAGGAAGTAAAATTCTTGTAACAACCCGTATTGAAAAGGTTGCTTCTATGGTCCAAACTTTTCAAGCTTACTTTCTTGAGAAATTGTCTGATGAGAATTGTTGGTCTGTGTTTGCAAACCATGCTTGCCTTTCTCCAGAAGAATCCACTCAGAATATGGATCTCGAAAAAATTGGCAGAGAAATTGTTAGAAAATGTAAGGGATTGCCTTTAGCAGCACAATCACTTGGGGGTTTGTTGCGACGGAAACGTGACATCAGGGATTGGAATAATATACTCAATAGTAATATTTGGGAAATTGATGAAAAGGAGAGTAAGATCATTCCAGCACTAAGAATTAGTTATCATTATCTCCCTCCCTATTTGAAACGCTGCTTTGTTTATTGCTCGTTGTATCCTAAGGATTATGAATTTGATGCAGACAATTTGATCTTGTTGTGGATGGCAGAAGATCTTTTACAGCCTCCAAAAAATGGAAAGACTTTGGAAGAAGTTGGTTATGAGTATTTTAATGACTTAGCTTCAAGATCTTTTTTTCAACGTTTTAGAAGTGGAAACCGCTCCAAAAGTTTTGTGATGCATGATCTGGTGCATGATTTAGCAACATTGATTGGGGCAGAATTCTACTTTAGAACAGAAAAACTTGGCAAAGAAACGAAGATTGGTAACAAGACTCGTCATTTATCATTTAACAATTTAAGTGATTCAATTACGGATAACTTTGAGATTTTTGACCGAGCAAAACATCTTAGGACCTTTTTGACATTCAATTTTAGTTATACTCCATTCCACATTAAAATGGCAGCATGCATCATTTTGTCAAATTTGAAGTGCGTGAGAGTTTTGTCATTTCAAAAGTTTTGTGATCTTAATGCCTTGCCTGACTCGATAGATGAGTTAATTCATTTGCGTTATTTGAATCTCTCTTTCACAACTATAAAGACACTACCTGAGTCATTGTGTGATCTGCATAATCTACAAACCTTGAAGTTGTACCATTGTAATCAACTAACCAAACTTCCCAATGGCATGCAAAAGCTTGTGAATTTGCGCTACCTTGATATACGCTTTACTCCAATGTTAGAAGATATGCCTAGAGAAATGAGAAAATTAAACCATTTGCAACATTTGAGTTGCTTTGTTGTGGGCAAGCATAAAGAGAAAGGGATCACGGAACTGGGAAAACTGTCAAATCTTCACGGATCACTTTCCATTAGTAAATTAGAGAACGTTAGCAACAATTTTGAAGCATCACAAGCAAAAATAATGGATAAGAAGTACCTTGAAGAATTATCTTTTAAATGGTCTAACAATGCAAAAGATCAATTTACAAATTCACAAAGTGAGATGGATATACTTGACAAGTTACAACCTGCCAAGAACCTAGAAAAGGTGTCTATATGTGGATATAGAGGCACAAGATTTCCAAAATGGGTTGGAGATCCTTCCTACCACAATTTGACTGAGTTGTATTTGTCTGGTTGTCATAATTGTTGCATTCTTCCACCACTTGGAAAATTACGCTCTCTCAAGGATTTGAGCATCACGAGAATGAGTATGTTGGAGACTATTGGATCTGAATACGGTGATTCCTTTTCAGAGATTCTCTTTCCCTCCCTTGAACGTCTTGAGTTTGATGACATGCAATGTTGGGAAGTGTGGCATCATCCCCATCACTCAAATGCTTATTTTCCTGTACTCAAGTCTCTTGTGATTCATGGTTGTCCCTTATTGAGGGGAGATTTGCCATCTCATCTTCCTGCTTTGGAAACAATTCAGATTTCAGGATGCTACCAACTTGCTGTTTCTCTCCCACGGGCTCTTGCCATCCGCAATTTAGTTATATGTAAAAACAATAAATTAGTGTTGCGAGAGCTACCCCTTTCATTGGAAGCGATCGAAATTGATGGAAGAAAGTCAACGGAGTCCTTCTTTGATGTCATTGCCATCACCCTACCGATTTCCCTGAAAATGGTAGAGATCAAGAATTGTTGGTCTTCGTTATCGTTTCCTGGAGATTGTTTACCCGCATCGTTAAACAGTTTGTTCATCACAAACTGTAGAAATCTAGATTTTCCAAAGCAAAAGCAGCAGCACGAGTCACTTAAATGTTTGCATATAGAGAGTAGTTGTAATTCTCTAACAACCCTCCCACTGGAGACCTTTCCCAACCTCAGTAGTTTCAACATCATCCAGTGTAAAAATCTAGAATTTCTTTCGGCTTCGAAGGTTCTTCAAAATCTCAACAAAATTTTAATTTCCAAGTGCCCCAAATTAGTTTCATTTGCAAGAGATGGATTGTATGCGCCCAACTTGAGAAGATTGAATATCTACAAATGTGTTAATTTAAAGTCATTGCCTTGTCACGCAAATACTCTCCTCCCGAAGTTAGAATGGGTGAGTATTTGGGATTACCCAATGGAGACGTTTTTTGAAGGTGGTATGCCGCCTAACTTGAGATCACTTCATATAAGGGAATGTGAGAAGTTAATGAGGAGCCCATCTCTAAGTTTGATGGACATGCTCACCCATCTTGAAATTGGAGAAGTATGTGATGGTGTGGAGTCGTTCCCCAATAAGGGTTTTGCGTTGCTGCCTTCCTCCCTTACCTCTCTAACGCTATGGAAAATGTCAAGTTTGCACACGTTGGACTGCACAGAGCTTCTCCACATCACGTCCCTCCAAACATTAGCAATTGAATATTGTTACAAGCTGGAGAATATGGCTGGTGAAAGGCTGCCTGCTACTCTAACACATCTTCAAATCACTGGATGTCCTCTGCTGGAAGAACGGTGCCGCATGAAACACCCGCTAATTTGGCCCAAAATTTCTCACATCCAAGGCATTTTGGTTGACCACAAATGGATTTAGAAAGCTTCAACTTGGATTTTCAATGCGACTTCCCAGTTTCATTCATATTCTGCATCAAATTTTTTCATTATTTTTTAAACAAATTAAAGTTATATCCTACTACTAACATATCTTTTGTATCTACTTTATTTATCGTAAACATCCGTCTCTTTTTCATAACAAATATTTTATTTCATATTTTCAAGTAAAGATTATATGATCAAATATCTCATTATTTTTGTGGGCATGTGTCACTGATATTATAGTGAGTTGTATTTAGACAAGGATGTTATCTGATCTTAAAAATATCTTCTAACGCAGTAGATAGTTAGTTTCACTGGAACACTTCTTCATGGATAAAACAACTTTTTCACTAAACTGATTATTTACATCTTTTGGCGTCAATATTAAGATGCTAAAAGACTTCCATAGAAAAAAATTTGCATCAAAATTTCAAACATTTACAAAAAGGACACCCATTGTTAATTCCTTTCAAACAGCTGACAACTTCCATTGCAAGACCTATTACTGAAAATTTTGTTGTCATTAAACAAATGGTCCTTGACCTCTACTCCTTATGACAGCACAATGCACATTTTTAATGCTCCTTTTGCTTGCAAAGTGCTAAATAACCAAATTGTCTCACATATAAATGTGACACTGCTTGTGGAGAACCTTCACTGAAATGGTGAAGCTATATAGGTAATAATGATTTAAGTGAAATTGATGAGCTGAAATGCACTGTCTTTTCCTTTTTATATACAAAAAACTTTTCTAGCGGACCTTATCAGTTGTGACAAATATTAAAAAGCTTTCGATTAGCATGATGAGAAACATTTTCCTCCAAAAAAAGCATAGTGGAAACATGCCAAGTGAGTTAATGGATAGAATGTGTGAATGATAATTCTAAGTAGGAGATTTTGTTCCTTTGTTATGTCAACCTCGAATAATGACACTCTTTTATTTTAAAAGATTTGATATTAGTAGATCTTTTTGCAGTGTGCTTAAACAAAACAAACCATGTCATAAAGTTTGTTGAAGAGAATTTCAAAATCAATTATTTGGAGAGAACAGTATTAGTTTGTGGAGATTGTAACTGGAGAGACGGCACCTCAGCCCTGTTATTTGCGTGCTTCATGTTCTGTTTCCAAGAATATGTGTGGTAAAGAAGTTTTATTTATGATATATGTGGAAGTGGGAGTATATAAGAGTATATTAAGTTTTCTTAAGGTATTGGGAACTTTACTAAATATTAATGTTATGATTTGTTTAATTTAGGATTTGCAATACAAAAAATACTGAGAGGGAGATGCTATTTTGAGTTTATTATGTTTTAAACTTTATATAATGCTTCAGAAAAATGTTAACTCAAATCAAACGACCTTCGAAGTTCAAATAATGTTTGCTTATGGAAATGTTATCTGACATAGTATTCCAAATAACATTCCTAGATATGCATTATCATAATGCTGTGTTTTTATTTATTTATTCAGAATGCTATGTTTTTTTTTATTAAACATAAATTACTCTATAAACAATAGGCATTTCTTTAGATAATACCGTTAGAGTACAAGCTAAGTGTGCATAACCAACAGAATGCCACGCTAATTGAATACATCTCTCTTATTACCTGATTAAATTAATATATCTATATTAATTTAATAACTCGTTCAATATTAATTTAATAACTCGTTCAATAGGATATATGCAAATGTGCTTGTGTTTGACATGGTAGGGGTGGTTGGTATATAGTACTACTCCTATCTATTTTCAAACAACCATAACGTGTAAGACTGAAATTAAGTCACCAGTCCATTATATAAGATGAGAAGACGTTTTGCAAGCATAATTATAAGTTTAAACAATATCGTTTTCTTTGTGATTCTTAGGATCCAAATTAATGTATTGAGTATCATGTTTGGTTTACTAGAATTACGGGGTTTTGCAAAATTATGTTTTGACTGAACATAACTCTAGTAAAATCACTACGATCAAACATGCATCTTGACAAATTTATACTCTCATTAATTAGCTTGAAACTAATTAAATACAAGATTATGGCTCGCGCACTACACGAATATTTATTAATTTTATAAGTAATATTTTATGTATTATAAATATAATTATTTTATAATATTATTTTATTGATTTGTAATAATTGAATATGATTAGAAAAATTAAAATAATAGAAAATTATATTTATTACAATCATCTAATTTAATATTTAAAATATTTTTTAAAATTCGTATGATAATTTATTATATAGGATAGGTCTTGCAACATATAATGATTGGTAATTTATTTTTCAACATATAATGATACTTGTATTTATTTGATGAAATAAAATGTAAAATACAAACCCAAAAATAAGATGTAAAAATTTAAAAATATAATTGACTATTTAAAAAAATATTAATATTGAATTATATTATAGCGTAGTCTAAATTTATTTGTTTTATTAGTATGCTATTTTAATTGTGAGCATGAGAAGTTGTTGTAAAAA